>JAECUM010019663.1:0-24952 GCA_016617855.1 Megalonaias nervosa
AGAAAGTGGGGAGATATGAATTACCAGCAGCTTGCACTGTCGCACAGTATAAAGATACGACTTGCATTTAACTAACTTTAATCAGACAGTGTGGAGACATGAATTCCATGTACCTTGCACTGCCAAACAGTGGAAAGATACTACTTGCTTTTAAATCGCATTAATCAGGCAGTGGGGCAGATATGAATTACCTGCAGCTTGTACTGTCACAGAGTGGAACGATACGACTTGCTTTTAACTAGCATTAATCAGACATTGGGGAGATATGAAGTACATGCAGCTTCCACCGTCACACGGTGGAAAGATACAACTTGCTTTTAACTAGCATAAATCAGACAGTGGGGAGATATGAATTACATGCAGCTTGCACTGTCAAACGGTAGAAAGATACGGCTTGCTTTTAAGTAGCGTTAAACAGACAGTGTGGAGATATGAATTACATGTAGCTTGCAATGTCACACAGTGGAACCATACCACTAGCTTTTAACTAGCATTAATCAGACAGTGGGGAGATATGAATTGCATGTAGCTTGCGCGGTCACACAGTGGAATCATACCACTGTCTTTTAACGACCATTAATCAGACAGTGGGGAGATATGAATTACATGTAGCTTGCATTATCAAACGGTAGAAAGATACCGCTTGCTTTTAACTAGCGTTAAAAAGACAGTGTGGAGATATGAATTACATGCAGCTTGCATTGTCACACAGTGGAAAGGTACTACTTGCTTTTAACTAGCATTAATCAGACAGTGTAACGTATCAAAACGTATCTTTCGACTGTCTGACAGTGGAAGCTATAGGTAATTCATATCACCCCACTGTCTGATTAGTGCCAGTTAAAAGCAAGTAGTATCTTTCCACTGTGTGACAGTGGAAGCTGCTAGTTATTCATACCTCCCCACTGTCTGCTTAGTGCCAGTTAAAAGCAAGTAGTATCTTTACACTGTGTGACAGTGCAATAAACATGTAATTCATATCTCCCCACTGTCAGATTAATGCTAGTTAAAACAAAGTCGTCTCTTTCCACTGTCTGACACTGCAAGGTACATGTAATGCATATCTGCCAACTGTCGGATCAATGCTATTTAAAAGGAAGTCGTATCTCTCCACTGTATGACAGTGCAAGCTACATGTAATTCCTATCTCCCCACTGTCTGATTAATGCTAGTTAAAAGCAAGTCGTATCTTTCCACTGTGTGACAGCGCAAGCTACATGGAATTCCAATCCTCGCACTGCCTGATTAATGCTAGTTAAAAGCAAGTCGTATCGTTCCACTGGCTGACAGTGCAAGCTGCAATTAATTCATATCACCCCACTGTCTGATTAGTACCAGTTACAAGCAAGTAGTATCTTTTCACTGTGTGAAAATGCAACCTGCATGTAATTCAGATATCCCCACTGTCTGATTCATGCTAGTTAAATGCAAGTCGTATCTTTCCGCTCTGTGACTGTGCAAGTTACATGTAATTCATATCTCCCCACTGTCTGATTAAAGCTAGATGAAAGCTAGTGGTATGGTTCAACTGTGTCACAGTGCAAGCTACATGTAATTCTTATCTCCCACTGTCTGTTTAATGCTTCTTAAAAGGAAGCCGTATCTTTACACCGTTTGAAAGTGCAAGATATATGTAATTCATATCTACCCACTGTCTGATTAATGCTAGTTAAAAGGAAGTCAAATCTTTCCACCATGTGATAGTGCAAGCTACAGAGGGGAGATATGAATTTCATGTAGCTTGTACTGGCACACAGTGGAAAGATACCACTTGCTTTTAGCTAGAATTATTTAGACAGTGTTAAGAAATGAGTTGTATCTATCTTGCTCTGTCACACTGTGGAAAGATACGACTTGCTTTTGACTAGAAATGATCAGACAGTGGGGAGATATGAATTACCAGCAGCTTGCACTGTCCCACAGTATCAAGATACGACTTGCTTTTAAGTAACATTAATCAGACAGTGTGGAGACATGAATTGCATGTAGCTTGCACTGTCACACAGTGGAAAGCTACGACATCCTTTTAACTTGCATTAATCAGACAGTTTGGAGATATTAGTGGTATCTAACTTGATCTGTCAAAATGTGGAAAGATACGACTTGCTTTTGACTAGCATTAATTAGACAGTGGGAACATATGAATTACATGTAGCTTGCACTATCATATGGTGGAAAAATTTGACTTACTTTTAACTAGCATTAATCAGACAGTGGGGAGATATGAACTACATGCAGCTTGCACAATCATATGGTGGAAAAATTTGACTTACTTTTAACTAGCATTAATCAAACAGTGGGTAGATATGAATTACATATATCTTGCACTGTCAAACGGTGGAAGGATACGGCTTCCTTTTAACAAGAATTAAACAGACAGTGAGGAGATATGAATCACATGTAGCTTGCACTGTCACACAGTTGAACCATACCACCAGCTTTGAACTAGCATTGATCAGACAGTGGGGAGATATGAATTACATGTAGCTTGCACAGTCACACAGTGGAAAGATACGACTTTCTTTTAACTTGCATTAATCATACATGGGGGAGATATGAATTCCATGCAGCTTGGATTGTCACACATTGGAAAGGTACTACTTGCTCTTAACTAGCATTAATCAGACAGTGGGGAGATATGAATTACGTGTAGCTGGCAGTGTCACACGGTGGAAAGATACGACTTTGTTTTGACTATCATTAATCAGACAGTGGGAATATATGAATTACATGTAGCTTGCGCTGTCACACGGTGGAAAGATAGGACTTGCTTTTAAGTAGCATTAACCTGACACTGGGGAGATATGAATTACATGTAGCGTGCGCTGTCACACGTTGGAAATATACAACTTGCTTTTAACTAGCATTAATCAGACAGTAGGGGAGATATGAATCACATGTAGCTTGCACTGTCACACAGTTGAACCATACCACTAGCTTTGAACTAGCATTAATCAGACAGTCGGGGGATATGAATTACATGTAGCTTGCACAGTCACACAGAGGAAAGATACGACTTGCATTTAACTAGCATTAATCAGACAGTGGGGAAATCTGAATTACATCCAGCTTGCATTGTCACATAGTGGAAAGATTCGACTTGCTGTTCATTAGCATTTATCCGACAGTGGGGAGATATGAATTCCGTGTATCTTGCACTGTCACACGGTGGAAGGATACGACTTTGTTTTAACTAGCATTAATCAAACAGTGGGGAGAAATTAATTACGTGTAGCTTGAGCTGTCACACGGTGAAAAGATACGACTTGCTTTTGACTAGGATTAATCTGACAGTGGGGAGATATGAATTCCATGTATATTGCACTGTAACACAGTGGAAGGAAACTTCTTGCTTTTAACTGGCACTAATCAGACAGTGGGGTGATATGAATTACCTCTTGCTTCCACTGTCAGACAGTTTAAAGATTCGACTTGCTTTTAACTAGCATTAATCAGACAGTGGGGGGATATGAATTACATGTAGCTTGCACTGTCACACAGGGGAAAGATACGGCTTGCTTTAAATAGCATTGATCAGACAGTGGGGAGATATGCATTACATGTCCCTTGCACTGTCGGACAGTGGAAAGAGACGACTTTGTTTTGATTAGCATTAATCTGACAGGGGGGAGATATGAATTACATGCATAGTGCACTGTCACACTGTGGAAAGATACTACTTGCTTTTAACTGGCACTAATCAGACAGTGGGGTGATATGAATTACCTGCATCTTGCACTGCCAGACAGTGGAAAGATACGTTTTGCTTTGAACTAGCATTAATCTGACAGAGAGGAAATATGAATTTCATGAAGCTTGCACTGGCTCAAAGTGGAAAGAAACGACTTGCTTTTAACTAGCATTATTTAGACAGTGGGGAGATATGAGTTGTATCTATCTTACTCTCTCACACTGTGGAAAGATACGACTTGCTTTTGACTAGCATTGATCAGACAGTTGGGAGATATGAATTACCAGCAGCTTGCACTGTCGCACAGTATAAAGCTACGACTTGCATTTAGCTAGCATTAATCAGACAGTGGGGAGATATGAATTACATGTAGCTTCCACTGTCACAGGTTAGAAAGATTTGACTTGCATTTAACAAGCATTAATGAGACAGTTTGGAGACATGAATTACATGTAGCTTGCACTGTCACACAGTTGAACCATACAATTAGCTTTTAATTAGCATTAATAAGACAGTGGGGAGATATGGATTACATTTAGATTGAACTGTCACACAGTGGAATGATACGACTTGCTTTTAACTAGCATTAATCAGACAGTGGTGAGATATGAATTACATGCAGCTTGCATTGTCACACAGTGGAAAGGGACTACTTGCCTTTAACTAGCATTAACCTGACAGTGGGGAGATATGAATTACATGTATATTGCACTGTCACACAGTGGAAAGATACGACTTTGTTTTAACTAGCATTAATCATACAGTGGGGAGAAATGAATTACATGTAGCTTGCGCTGTCACAGGGTGGAAATATACGACTTGCTTTTAACTAGCATTAATCAGACAGTGTTGAGATATGAATTACATGTAGCTTCCACTGTCACACGGTGGAAAGACACGACTTGCTTTCAACTAGCATTCATCAGACAGTGTGGAGACATGAATTCCATTTAGCTTGCACTGTCCCACAGTGCAACCAAACAACTACCATTTAACTAGCATTAATCAGACAGTGGGGAGATATGAATTAGATGTAGCTTGCACTGTCACACAGTGGAAAGATACGACTTGCTTTTAACGAGCATTAATCGGACAGTGGGGAGATATGAATTACCTGCATCTTGCATTGTCACCCAGTGGAAAGATACTACTTGGTTTTAACTAGCATTAATCAGACAGTGGGGATATATGAATTACATGTGGCTTGCACTGTCACACGGTGGAAAGATACGACTTGCTTTTAACTAGCATTAACCTGACAGTGGGGGAGATATGAATTACATGTAGCTTGCATTGTCTCACGATGGTAAGATCTGACTTGCGTTTAACTAGTATTAATCAGACAGTGGGGAGATATGAATTACATGTAGCTTGCGCAATCACACGGTGGAAAGATTCGACTTGCTTTTAACAACCATTAAACAGACAGTGTGGAGGTATGAATTACATGTTGCTTGTACTGTCACGCATTTGAACCAAACCACTAGGTTTGAACTAGCATTAATCAGACAGCATGGAGATATGAATCACATGTAGCTTGCACAGTGACACAGAGGAAAGATACGACTTGCATTTAACGAGCATTAATCAGACAGTGGGGAAATCTGAATTACATTCAGCCTGCATTGTAACACAGTGGAAAGATACTACGTTCTTTTAGCTAGCATTAATCAGACAGTGGGGATATATGCATTACGTGTAGCTTGCACTGTCACACGGTGGAAAGCTACGACCTTGTTTTAACTAGCATTAATCAGACAGTTGGGAGATATGAAATACATTTAGCTTGCGCTGTCACACGGTGGAAAGATACGACATGATTTTAACTAGGATTAATCTGACAGTGATGAGATATGAATTCCATGTATATTGCACTGTCACACAGTGTAAAGATACTACTTGCTTTCAACTAGCGTTAATCAGACAGTGGGGAGATATGAATTACATGTAGCTTGCACTGTCACACGGTTGAAAGATACGACTTTGTTTTGACTAGCAAGAACCAGACAGTGTGGAGATATGAATTACATGTCGCTGGCGCTGTCACACGGTGTAAAGACACTATTTGCTTTTAACTAGCATTAACCTGACAGTGTGGAGATATGAGTTACATGTAGCTTGCACTGTCACTCTGTGTAAAGATACTATTTGTTTGTAACTGCCACTAATCAGACAGTGGGGTGATATCAATTACCTGCTGCTTGCGCTGTAAGACAGTGGAAAGATACGACTTGCTTTTAACTAGCATTAATCAGACAGTGGGAGGATAGGAATTACATGTAGCTTGCGCTGTCACACAGTGGAAAGATACGACTTGCTTTAATCTAGCATTAATCAGACAGTGGGGAGATAGGAATTACAGGTAGCTTGCACTGTCATACAGTGGAAAGATACGACTTGCTTTTAATTAGCATTGATCAGACAATTGGCAGATATGCATTGCATGTACCTTGCTCTATCAGACAGTGGAAAGAGACGACTTTGTTTTACCTAGAATTAGTCTAACAGTGGGGAAACATGAACTACATGTTTATTGCACTGTCACACAGTTGAAAGATACTACTTGCTTTTAACTGGCACTAAACAGATAGTGGGGTGATATGAATTGCCTGCAGCTTGCACTGTCAGACAGTGGAAAGATACGACTTGCTTTTCACTTGCATTAATCAGACAGTGTGGAGATCTGAGTTGTATCTGTCTTGCTCTGTCACAATGTGGGAAGATACGACTTGCTTTTCACTAGCATTAATCAGACAGTGGTGAGGTATGAATTACAAGTATCTTGCACTGTCACACAGTGGATAGATACGACTTGCTTTTAAATAGCTTTAATCAGACAGTGGGGAGATATGAATTAAATGTAGCTTGCACTGGCAAACGGTAGAAAGATACCGCTTGCATTTAACTAGCATTAAACAGACAGTGTGGAGATATGAATTACGTGTAGCTTGCACTGTCACACAGTGGAACCATACCACTAGCTTTTTATGAGCATTAATCAGACAGTCGGGAGATATGAATAACATGTAGTTTGCACTGTCACACAGTGAACCATACCACTGGCCTTTAACTAGCATTAATCAGACAGTGGGGAGATATGAATTACGTGTAGCTTGCAGTGTCACACGGTGGAAAGATACGACTTTGTTTTGACTATCATTAATCAGACAGTGGGGATATATGAATTACCTGTAGCTTGCGCTGTCACACGGTAGAAAGATAGGACTTGCTTTTAACTAGCATTAACCTGACAGTGGGGAGATATGAATTACATGTATATTGCACTGTCACACAGTATAAAGACACTTCTTGCTTTTAACTAGCATTAATCAGACAGTGGGGTGAAATGAATTGCATGTAGCTTGCGCTGTCACACGTTGGAAATATACGACTTGCTTTTAACTAGCATTAATCAGACAGTAGGGGAGATATGAATTACATGTAGCTTGCACAATCACACCGTGGAAAAATTCGACTTGCTTTTGATTAGCATTAATCAGACAGGGTCGAGACATGAATTACATTTAGGTTGCACTGTCACACAGTGGAACCCTAGAACTAGCATTTAACTAGCATTAATCAGACAGTGGGGAGATATGAATTACATGCAGCCTGCACTGTCACACAGTGGAAAGATACGACTTGCTTTTAACTGGCACGAATCAGACAGTGGGGTGATATGAATTTCCTGCATGTTTCACTGTCAGACAGTGGAAAGATACGACTTGCTTTTAACAAGCATTACTCAGGCTGTGGGGAGATATGAATTACATGTGGCTTGCAGTGTCACACAGTGGAAAGATACGACTTGCTTTTAACTAGCATTAATTAATCAGTGGGGAAATCTGAATTACATCCAGCTTGCATTGTCACACAGTGGAAAGATTCGACTTGCTGTTAACTAGCATCTATCCGACAGTGGGGAGATATGAATTCCGTGTATCTTGCACTGTCACACGGTGGAAAGATACGACTTTGTTTTAACTAGCATTAATCAAACAGTGGGGATATATTAATTACATGTAGCTTGAGCTGTCTCACGGTGAAAAGATACGACTTGTTTTTAACAAGGATTAATCTGACAGTGGGGAGATATAAATTCCATGTATATGGCACTGTCACACAGTGGAAAGAAACTGCTTGCTTTTAACTGACACTAATCAGACAGTGGGGTGATATGAATTACCTGTAGCTTCCACTGTCAGACAGTTTAAAGATTCGACTTGCTTTTAACTAGCAATAATCAGACAGTGGGGAGATATGAATTACATCTAGCTTGCACTGTCACACAGGGGAAAGATACGGCTTGCTTTTAAATTGCATTGATCAGACAGTGGGCAGATATGCATTACATGTCCCTTGCACTGTTGGACAGTGGAAAGAGACGACTTTGTTTTGATTAGCATTAATCTGACACGGGGGAGATATGAATTACATGCATAGTGCACTGTCACACTGTGGAAAGATACTACTTGCTTTTAACTGGCACTAATCAGACAGTGGGGTGATATGAATTACCTGTCGCTTGCACTGTCAGACAGTGGAATGATACGTTTTGCTTTTAACTAGCATTAATCTGACAGAGGGGAAATATGAATTTCATGTACCTTGGACTGGCACACAGTGGAAAGAAACGACTTGCTTTTAACTACCATTATTGAGACAGTGGGGAGGTATGAGTTGTATCTATCTTGCTCTCTCACACTGTGGAAAGATACGACATGCTTTTGACTAGCATTGATCAGATTGTTGGGAGATATGAATTACCAGCAGCTTGCACTCTCGCACAGTATAAAGCTACGACTTGCATTTAGCTAGCATTAATCAGACAGTGGGGAGATACTAATTACATGTAGCTCGCACTGTCACAGGTTAGAAAGATTTGACTTGCTTTTAACTAGCATTAATCAGACAGTGGGGAGATATGAATTACATGTAGCTTGCACAATCACACGGTGGAAAGATTCGACTTGCTTTTAACAAGCATTAATCAGACAGTGTGGAGATATGACTTACATGTAGCTTGCACTGTCACACAGTTGAACCATACAATTAACTTTTAACTAGCATTAATCAGACAGTGGGGATATATGAATTACATGTCGCTGGCGCTGTCACACGGTGGAAAGATACGATTTGCTTTTAACTAGCATTAACCTGACAGTGTGGAGATATGCATTACATGTAGCTTGCACAATCACACAGTGGAAAGATACTACTTCTTTGTAACTGGCACTAATCAGACAGTGGGGTTATCTGAATTACCTACATCTTGCACTGTCAGACAGTGGAAAGATACGACGTGCTTTTAACTAGCATTAATCTGAGGGTGGGGACGGAGGAATTGCATGTAGCTTGCACTGTCATAGAGTGGAAAGATACGACTTGCTTTTAAATAGCATTGATCAGACAGTTGGCAGATATGCATTACATGTACTTTGAACTGTCAGACAGTGGAAAGAACCGACTTTGTTTTAACTAGCATTAATCAGACAGTGGGGAGATATGAATTCCATGTAACTTGCACTGTCCCACAGTGGAAAGATACTACTTGTTTTTGATTTGCATTAATCAGATAGTGGGGAGATATGAGTTTTATCTATCTTGCATTGTCACACAGTGGAACCATACCACTTGCTCTTAACTAGCATTAATCAGACAGTGGGGAGATATTAATTACATGTACCTTGCACTGTCACACAGTGGAAAGATACGACTTGTTTTTAACTAGCATTAATCAGACAGTGGGGAGATATGACATACATGCAGCTTGCATTGTCACACAGTGGAAAGATACTACTTGCTTTTAACTAACATTAATTACACAGTGGGGAGATATGAATTACGTGTATATTGCAGTGTGCTAATGTGGAAAGAAACTACTTGCTTTTAACTAGCATTAATCAGACACTGGAGAGATATGAATTACATGTAGCTTGCACTGTCACACAGTGGAACCATACCACTAGCTTTTAACTAGCATTAATCATACAGTGCGGAGATATGAATTACATGTAGCTTGCACTGACACACTGTGGAAAGATACGACTTGCTTTTAACTAGCATTAATCAGACAGTGGTCAGATATGAATTACATGTAGCTTGCTCTGTCGCACGGTGGAAAGATTTGACTTGCTTTGAACTAGCATTAATCAGACAGCAGGAGATATGAATTACATGTGGCTAGCACTGTCACACGGTGGAAACATACGACCTGCTTTTAACTAGCATTATCCTGACAGTGTGGGAGATATGAATTACATGTAGCTTGCACAGTGGCACAGAGGAAAGATATGATTTGCATTTAACTAGCATTAATCAGATAGTGGGGAAATCTGAATTACATGCAGCCTGCATTGTCACACAGTGGAAAGATACTACTTTCTTTTAACTAGCATTAATCAGACAGTGGGTAGATATGAATTACATGTGGCTAGCACTGTCACACGGTGGAAACATACGACCTGCTTTTAACTAGCATTATCCTGACAGTGTGGGAGATATGAATTACATGTAGCTTGCACTGTCGCATGATATAAAGATTTGACTTGCTTTTAACTAGCATTAAACAGACAGTGGGTAGATATGAATTGCATGTAGCTTGCACAATCACACGGTGGAAAGATTAGACTTGCTTTTAACAACCGTTAAACAGACAGAGTGGCGATATGAATTACATGCTGCTTGCACTGTCACACATTTGAACCATACCACTAGCTTTAAACTAGCATTAATCAGACAGCAGGGAGATATAAATTACATCTAGCTTGCACAGTGACACAGAGGAACGATACCACTAGCTTTTAACGAGCATTAATCAGTCAGTGGAGAAATATGAATTACATGTAGCTTGCATTGTCACACAGTGGAACCATACCACTTGGTCTTAACTAGCATTAATCCGACAGTGGGGAGATATTAATTACATGTACCTTGCACTGTCACACAGTGGAAAGATACGACTTGTTTTTAACTAGCATTAATCAGACAGTGGGGAGATATGACATACATGCAGCTTGCATTGTCACACAGAGGAAAGATACTACTTGCTTTTAACTAACATTAACTACACAGTGGGGAGATATGAATTACGTGTATATTGCGGTGTCCTAATGTGGAAAGATACTACTTGCTTTTAACTAGCATTAATCAGACAGTGGGGAGATATGAATTACATGTAGCTTGCACTGTCACACGGTGGAAACATACGAATTGCTTTTAAATAGCACTGATCAGACAGTTGGGAGATATGCATTACATGTACCTTGCACTGTTAGACAGTGGAAATAGACGACTTTGTTTTAACTAGCATCAATCTGACAGTGGGTAGATATGAATTACATGTAGCTTGCACTGTCACACAGTTGAAAGATACTACTTGCTTTTAACTAGCATTAATTAGACAGTGAGGAGATATGAGTTGTATCTATCTTGCTCGGTCACATTGTTCAAAGATACGACTTGCTTTTGACTAGCATTAATCAGACAGTGGGGAGATATGAATTACCAGCAGCTTGCGCTGTCACACAGTGGAAAGATACGACTTGCTTTTAACTTGCATTCATTAGACAGTGGGGAGATATGAGATGTATCTATCTTGCTCTGTCACACTGTGGAAAGATATGACGTGCTTTTGACTAGCATTTATCAGACAGTATGGAGATATTAATTACCAGCAGCTTCCAGTGTCACACAGTCGAAAGATTCGACTTGCTTTTAACTAGCATTAATCAGACAGTGGGGAGATATGAATTACATGTAGCTTTCACTGTCAAACACTGGAACCATACCACTAGCTTTTAACGAGCAGTAATCAGACAGTGGAGAGAGATGAATTACATGTAGCTTGCACTGTCACACAGTGGAACCATACCACTAGCTTTTAACTAGCATTAATTATACAGTGCGGAGATATGAATTACATGTAGCTTGCACTGACACACTGTGGAAAGATACGACTTGCTTTTAACTAGCATTAATCAGACAGTGGGTAGATATGAATTACATGCCTCTTGCATTGTCGCACAGTGGAAAGATAATACTTGCTTTTAACTAGCATTAATCAGACAGTTGCGAGATATGAATTACGTGTAGCTTGCACTGGCACACGGTGGAAAGATATGACTTGCTTTTAACTACCATTAATCTGACAGTGGGGAGATATCAGTTTTATCCAGCTTGCACTGTCACACAGTTGGCAAGAATCCACTTCCTTTTGACTAGCATTAATCAGGCAGTGGGGAGATATGAATTACCTATAGCTTCCACTGTCACACGGTGGAAAGATATGACTTGCTTTTAATTAGCATTAATCAGACAGTGGGGAGATATGTGTTGCATCTCTCTTGCTCTGTCACACTGTGGAATGATACGACTTGCTTTAGACTAGCATTAATCAGACTGTTGGGAGATATGAATTACATGTAGCCTCCACTATCACACGGTGGAAAGATTTGACTTGCTTTAAACTAGCATTAATCAGACAGTGGGGAGATATGATTCCCATGTAGCTTTCACTGTCACACAGTGGAAAGATAAGAGTTTATTTTCACAAGCATTAATCAGACAGTAGGGAGACATGAATTACATTTAGCTTGCACTGTCACACAGTGGAAAGATACGACTTGCTTTTTACTAGCATTAATTAGACAGTCGGGAGATATCAGTTTTATCCAGATTGCACTGTTACACAGTGGAAAGAATCGACTTGCTTTTGACTAGCATTAATCAGTCAGTGGGGAGATATGAATTACATATAGCTTCCACCGTCACACGGTGGAAAGATATGACTTGCTTCTAACTAGCATTAATCAGACAGTGGGGAGATATGCCTTACATGTACCTTGGACTGTGAATCAGTGGAAAGATACGAGTTGCTTTTAACTAGCATTAATCAGGCAGTGGGGAGATATGAATTACTAGTAGCTTGCAACATCACACTGTGGAAAGATTCGACTTGCTTTTAAGTAGCATTAATCAGACAGTGGGTAGATATGAATTACATGCAGCTTGCACTGTAACACAGTGGAAAGTTTCGACTTCCTTTTAACTAGCATTAATCAGACAGTGGGAAGATATGAATTCCATGAAGCTTGCACTGTCACACGGAGGAAGGATTCGACTTGCTTTTAACTAGCACTAATCAGATAGTGTGGAGACATGAATTCCATTTAGCTTGCACTGTCACACAGTGCAACCAAACAACTACCTTTTAACTAGCATTAATCAGACATTGGGGAGATAGGAATTACATGTAGCTTGCACTGTCACACAGTGGAAAGATACGACTTGCTTTTCACTACCATTAATAAGACAGTGGGGAGATATGAATTACCTGCGTCTTGCATTGTCACACAGTGGAAAGATACTACTTGCTTTTTTACTAGGATTAATCAGACAGTGAGGAGATATGAATTACATGTGGCTTGCACTGGCACACGGTGGAAACATACGACTTGCTTTTTAATAGCATTAACCTGACAGTGGTGGAGATATGAATTACATGTAGCTTGCACTGTCACACGATGGAAAGATTTGACTTGCTTTTAACTAGCATTAATCAGACAGTTGGGAGATATGAATTACATGTAGCTTGCACAATCACACGGTGGAAAGATTCGACTTGCTTTTAACAACCATTAAACAGACAGTAGGGAGATATGAATTACATGTTGGTTGCACTGTCACACATTTGAACCATACCACTATCTTTGAACTAGCATTAATCAGACAGCAAGGAGATATGAATTACATGTAGCTTGAACTGTCACACAGAGGAAAGATACGACTAGCATTTAAGTAGCATTAATCAGACAGTGGGGAAATCTGAATTACAAGCAGCCTGCATTGACACACAGTGGAGAGATACTACTTTCTTTTAACTAGCATTAATCCGACAGTGGGGAGATATGAATTACGTGTAGCTTGCACTGTCCAACGGTGGAAAGATACGACTTTGTTTTAACTAGCATTAATTAGACAGTCTTGAGATATGAATCACTTGTAGATTTCGATGACACACGGTGGAAAGATACGACTAAATTTTAACTAGGATTAATCTGACACTGGGGTGATATGAATTCCATGCATATTGCACTGTCACACAGTGGAAAGATTCAACTTGCTTTTAACTGGCACTAATCAGACAGTGGGGTGATATGAATTACCTGCAGTTTGCACTGTCATACAGTGGAAAGATTCGACTTGCTTTTAACTAGCATGAATCCGACAGTGAGGAGATATGAATTATATATAGCTTGCACTGTAACACAGTGGATTGATACGGCTTGCTTTGAAATAGCATTGACCAGACAGTTGGGAGATATGCATTAATGTCCCTCGCACTGTCGGACAGTGGAATGAGACGACTTTCTTTTGATTAGCATTAATCTGACAGTGGGGAGATATGAATTACATGTATAGTGCACTGTCACACAGTGGTAAGATACTGCTTGCTTTTAACTGGCACTAATCAGACAGTGGGGTAATATGAATTACCTGTAGCTTGCACTGTCAGACAGTGGAAAGATACGTTTTGCTTTTAGCTAGCATTAATCAGACATAGGGGAGATATGAATTTCATGTATGTTGCACTGGTACACTGTGGAAAGATAGGACTTGCTTTTGACTAGCATGATTTAGACAGTGGGGAGATATGAGTTGTATCTATCTTGCTCTCTCACACTGTGGAAAGATACAACTTGCTCTTGACTAGCATTGATCAGACAGTTGGGAGATATGAATTACAAGCACCTTGCACTGTCGCACAGTATAAAGATACGACTTCCATTTCGCTAGCATTAATCAGACAGTGGGGAGATATGAATTACATGTAGCTTGAACTGTCACACAGTGGAATGATACGACTTGCTTTTAACTAGCATTAATCACACATTGTGAAGATATGAATTACATGCAGCTTGCATTGTTACACAGTGGAAAGATACTACTTCCTTTAAATACCATTAATCAGACAGTGGTGAGATATGAATTACATGTAGCTTGCACTGTCACACGGTGGAACGATACGACTTCTTTTAACTAGCATGAATCAGACAGTGCGGAGATATCAATTACATGTCGCTGGCGCAGTGACACGGTGGAAAGATACGACTTCTTTGTAACTGGCACTAATCTGACAGTGGGGTTATCTGAATTACCTGCAGCTTGCAATGTCAGACATTGGAAAGATACGACTTGCTTTTAACTAGCATTAATCAGACAGTGGGGAGGTAGGAATTACATGTAGCTTGTACTGTCATACAGTGGAAAGATACGACTCGCTTTTAAATAGCATTGATCAGACAGTTGGCAGATATGCATTACATGTACCTTGAACTGTCAGACAGTGGATAGAGACGACTTGCTTTTAACTAGCATTAATCAGACAGAGGGGAGACATGAATTAAATGTAGCTTGCTCTGTCCCACAGTGGAAAGATACGACTTGCTTTTAACTTGCATTAATCAGAAAGTGGGGAGATATGAGTTGTATTTGTCTTGCTCTGTCACAATGTGGAAAGGTACGACTTGCTTTTCACAAACATTAATCAGACAGTGGGGAGGTATAAATTACTCGCAGCTTGCACTGTTACACAGTGGAAAGATACTACTTGCTTTTAACTAGCATTTGTCAGGCAATGGGGAGATATGAATTACCTGCAGCTTGTACTGTCAGAGAGTGGAACGATACGACTTGCATTTAACTGGCATTAATCAGACATTAGGGAGATATGAAGTACACGTAGCTTCCACTGTCACACGGTGGATCGATACGACTTGCTTTTAACTAGCATTAATCAGACAGTGGGGAGATATGAATTTCATGTAGCTTGCACTGTCAAACGGACGAAAGATACGGCTTGCTGTTAACTAGCAATAAACAGACAGTGTGGAGGTATGAATTACATGTAGCTTGCACTGTCACACAGTGGAACCATACCAAAAGCTTTTAACTAGTATTAATCAGACAGTGGGGAGATATGAATTACATGTAGCTTGCACTTTCACACAGTGGAAAGATACGACTTCCTTTTAACTAGCGTTAATCACACAGTGGGGAGGTATGAACTACATACAGCTTGCATTGTCTCACAGTCGAAAGGATCTACCTGCTTTTAACTAGCAATAATCAGACAGTGGGGAGATATGAATTACGTGTAGCTTGCAGTGTCACACAGTGGAAAGATACGAATTGGTTTTAACTATCATTGATCAGACAGTGGGGATATATGAATTACATGTAGGTTGCTCTTTCACACCTTGGAAAGATACGATTTGCTTTTAACTAGCATTAAGCTGACAGTGGGGAGATATGAATTACATGTATATTGCACTGTTACACAGTGGAAAGATACGACTTTGTTTTAACTAGCATTAATCGGACAGTGGGGAGAAATGAATTACATGTAGCTTGTGCTGTCACACGTTGGAAATATACGAATTGCTTTTAACTAGCATTAATCAGACATTGGTCAGATATGAATTACATGTAGCTTGCACTGTCGCACGGTGGAAAGATTCGACTTGCTTTCAACTAGCATTAATCAGACAGTGTGGAAATATGAATTACTTGTAGCTTGCAAAATCACACGGTGGAAAGATTCGACTTGCTTTTAACTAGCATTAATCAGACAGTGTTCAGACATGAATTCCATTCATCTTGCACTGTCCCACAGTGCAAACAAACACCTTCCTTTTAACTAGCATTAATCAGACATTGGGGAGATATGAATTAGATGTAGCTTGCTCTGTCACACAGTGGAAAGATTCTACTTGCTTTTGACTAGCATTAATCAGACAGTGGGGAGATATGAATTACATGTGGCTTGCACTGTCACACGGTAGAAACATACGACCTGCTTTTAACTAGCATTATCCTGACAGTGGTGGAGATATGAATTACATGTAGCTTGCACTGTCACACGATGGAAAGATTTGACTTGCTTTTAACTAGCATTAAACAGACAGTGGGGAGATATGAATTACATGTAGCCTGCACAATCACACGGCGGAAAGTTTCGACTTGCTTTTAACAACCATTAAACAGACAGTGGGGAGATATGAATTACATGTTGCTTGCACTGTCACACATTTGAACCATACCACTAGCTTTGAACTACCATTAATCAGACAGCAGGGAGATATAAATTACATTTCGCTTGGACAGTGACACAGAGGAAGGATACGACTTGCATTTAACTAGCATTGATCAGACAGTGGGGAAATCTGAATTATATGCAACCTGCATTGTCACTCAGTGGAAAAATACTTCTTTCTTTTAACTAGCATTAATCCGACAGTGGGGAGATATGAATTACGTGTGGGTTGCACTATCACACGGTGGAAGAATACGACTTTGTTTTAACTAGCATTAATCAGACAGTGGGGAGATATGAATTACATGTAGCTTGCGCTGTCACACGGTGGAAAGATACGACTTGATTTTGCTAGGATCAATCTGACAGTGGGGAGATATGAATTTCATGTATATTGCACTGTCACACAGTGGAAAGATACTACTTTCTTTTAACTCGCACTAATCAGACAGTGGGGTGATAGGAATTACCTGCAGCTTGCACTGTCATACAGTGGAAAGATTCGACTTGCTCTTAACTACCATGAATCAGACAGTGGGGAGATATGAATTACATGTAGCTTGCGCTGTCACACAGTGGATAGATACGAGTTGCTTTTAAATAGCATTGATCAGACAGTGGGTAGATATGAATTACATGTAGCTTGCACTGTCAAACGGTAGAAAGATGCGGCCTGCTTTTAACGAGCTTTAATCAGATAGTGGGGAGATATGAATTACATGTAGCTTGCACTGTCACACAGTGGAACGATACCACTAGCTTTTAAATAGCATTACTCAGTCAGTGGGGAGATATTAATTACATGTAGCTTGCACTGTCACACAGTGGAAAGATACGACTTGTTTTTAACTAGCATTAATCAGACAGTGGGGAGATATGACATACATGCAGCTTGCATTGTCACACAGTGGAAAGATACTACTTGCTTTTAACTAACATTAATCATACATTGAGGAGATATGAATTACGTGTATATTGCAGTGTCCTACGGTGGAAAGATAGTACTTGCTTTTAACTAGTACTAATCAAACAGTGGTGAGAAATGAATTACATGTAGCTTGCGCTGTCACACAGTGGAACGATACCACTAGCTTTTAACTAGCATTAATCAGTCAGTGGGGAGATATTAATTACATGTAGCTTGCGCTGTCACACAGTGGAAACATACG
The DNA here is from genome assembly GCA_016617855.1 of Megalonaias nervosa. Lineage (NCBI taxonomy): Eukaryota > Metazoa > Mollusca > Bivalvia > Unionida > Unionidae > Megalonaias > Megalonaias nervosa. The sequence continues at coordinate 17,957 of JAECUM010019663.1, forward strand.
AGTTGCTTTTAAATAGCTTTGATCAGACAGTTGGGTGATGTGCATTACATGTACCTTGCACTGGAAGACAGTTGAAAGATACGACTTGATTTTAACTTGCATTAATTCGATAGTGGGGAGATATGAATTACGTGTAGCTTGCACTGTCACACGGTGGAAATATACTACTTGGTTTTAACTAGCACTAATCAGACAGTGTGGAGATATCAATTCCATGTAGCTTGCACTGTCAAACAGTGGAAAGATACGAGTTGCTTTTAAATAGGATTGATAAGACAGTTGGGAGATATGCATTACATGTACCTTGCACTGTTAGACAGTGGAAAGAGACGACTTTGTTTTAACTAGCATCAATCTGACAGTGGGGAGATATGAATTACATGTAGCTTGCACTGTCACACAGTGGAAAGATACGACTTGCTTTTAACTAGCATTAATTAGACAGTGAGGAGATATGAGTTTTATCTATCTTGCTCGGTCACATTGTTCAAAAATACGACTTGCTTTTGACTAGCATTAATCAGACAGTGGGGAAATATGAATTACCAGCAGCTTGCACTGTCACACAGTGCAAAGATACGACTTGGTTTTAACTTGCAATAATTAGACAGTGGGGAGATATGAGTTGTATCTATCTTGCTCTGTCACACTGTGGAAAGATATGACTTCCTTTTGCCTATCATTTATCAGACATTATGGAGATATGAATTACCAGCAACTTCCAGTGTCACACAGTCGTAAGATTCGACTTGCTTTTGACTAGCATTAATCGGACAGTGGGGAGATATGAATTACATGTAGCTTGCATTCTCAAACGGTAGAAAGATACGGCTTGCTTTTAACTAGCATTAAACAAACAGTATGGAGATATGAATTACATGTAGCTTGCACTGTCACACACTGGAACCATACAACTAGCTTTTAACGAGCATTAATCAGACAGTGGAGAGATATGAATTACATGTAGCTTGCACTGACACACTGTGGAAAGATACGACTTGCTTTTAACTAGCATTAATCAGACAGTGGGGAGATATGAATTACATGCCTCTTGCATTGTCGCACAGTGGAAAGATACTGCTTGCTTTTAACTAACATTAATCAGACAGTTGGGAGATATGAATTACGTGTAGCTTGCACTGTCACACGGTGGAAAGATATGACTTGCTTTTAACTACCATCAGTCTGACAGTTGGGAGATATCAGTTTTATCCAGCTTGCACTGTCACACAGTGGAAGGAATCCACTTGCTTTTGACTAGCATTAATCAGGCAGTGGGGAGATATGAATTACCTATAGCTTCCACTGTCACACGGTGGAAAGATATGACTTGCATTTAACTAGCATTAATCAGACAGTGGGGAAATCTGAATTACATGCAGCCTGCATTGTCACTCTGTGGGAAGATACTACTTTCTTTTAACTAGCATTAATCAGACAGAAGATAGATATGAATTACGTGTAGCTTACACTTTCACACGGTGGAAAGATACGACTTTGTTTCAACTAGCATTAATCAGACAGTGGGGAGATATGAATTCCATGTAGCTAGCGCTGTCACACGGTGGAAAGATACGACTTGATTTTAACTAGGATTAATCTGACAGTGTGGAGATATGAATTCCATGTATATTGCACTGTCACACAGTGGAAATATACTACTTGCTTTTAGCTCGCACTAATCAGACAGTGCGGTGATATGAATTACCTGCAGCTTGCACTGTCATACAGTGGAAAGATTCGACTTGCTCTTAACTAGCATGAATCAGACAGTGGGGAGATATGAATTACATGTAGCTTGCACTGTCAAATGGTAGAAAGATGCGGAATGCTTTTAACTAGCATTAATCAGACAGTGGGGAGATTTGAATTACATCTAGCTTGTACTGTCACACAGTGGAACCATACTACTAGCTTTTAACGAGCTTTAATCAGACAGTGGGCAGATATGAATTACATTTAGCTTGCACTGTCGAACGGTAGAAAAATACGGCTTGCTTTCAACTAGCATTCAACAGACAGTGTGGAGATATGACATACATGCAGCTTGCGTTGTCACACAGTGGAAAGATACTACATGCTTTTAACTAACATTAATCACACAGTGGGGAGATATGAATTACGTGTATATTGCAGTGTCCTATGGTGGAAAGATACTACTTGCTTTTAACTAGCACTAATCAGACAGTGGTGAGAAATGAATTACATGTAGCTTGCGCTGTCACACAGTGGAAAGATACGAGTTGCTTTTAAATAGCATTGATCAGACAGTTGGGTGATGTGCATTACATGTACCTTGCACTGTTAAACAGTGGAAAGATACTACTTGCTTTTAACTTGCATTAATTCGACAGTGGGGAGATATGAATTACATGTAGCATTCATTGTCAAACAGTGGTAAGATACTACTTTCTTTTAACTAGCATTAATCAGACAGTGGGGAGATATGAATTACGTGTAGCTTGCACTGTCACACGGTGGAAATATACTACTTGGTTTTAACTAGCACTAATCAGACAGTGTGGAGATATCAATTCCATGTAGCTTGCACTGTCAAACAGTGGAAAGATACGAGTTGCTTTTAAATAGGATTGATAAGACTGTTGGGAGATATGCATTACATGTACCTTGCACTGTTAGACAGTGGAAAGAGACGACTTTGTTTTAACTAGCATCAATCTGACAGTGGGGAGATATGAATTACATGTAGCTTGCACTGTCACACAGTGGAGAGATACGACTTGCTTTTAACTAGCATTAATTAGACAGTGAGGAGATATTAGTTTTATCTATCTTGCTCGGTCACATTGTTCAAAAATACGACTTGCTTTTGACTAGCATTAATCAGACAGTGGGGAAATATGAATTACCAGCAGCTTGCACTGTCACACAGTGCAAAGATACGACTTGGTTTTAACTTGCAATAATTAGACAGTGGGGAGATATGAGTTGTATCTATCTTGCTCTGTCACACTGTGGAAAGATATGACTTCCTTTTGCCTATCATTTATAAGACATTATGGAGATATGAATTACCAGCAACTTCCAGTGTCACACAGTCGTAAGATTCGACTTGCTTTTGACTAGCATTAATCGGACAGTGGGGAGATATGAATTACATGTAGCTTGCATTCTCAAACGGTAGAAAGATACGGCTTGCTTTTAACTAGCATTAAACAAACAGTATGGAGATATGAATTACATGTAGCTTGCACTGTCACACACTGGAACCATACAACTAGCTTTTAACGAGCATTAATCAGACAGTGGAGAGATATGAATTACATGTAGCTTGCACTGACACACTGTGGAAAGATACGACTTGCTTTTAACTAGCATTAATCAGACAGTGGGGAGATATGAATTACATGCCTCTTGCATTGTCGCACAGTGGAAAGATACTGCTTGCTTTTAACTAACATTAATCAGACAGTTGGGAGATATGAATTACGTGTAGCTTGCACTGTCACACGGTGGAAAGATATGACTTGCTTTTAACTACCATTAGTCTGACAGTTGGGAGATATCAGTTTTATCCAGCTTGCACTGTCACACAGTGGAAGGAATCCACTTGCTTTTGACTAGCATTAATCAGGCAGTGGGGAGATATGAATTACCTATAGCTTCCACTGTCAGACGGTGGAAAGATATGACTTGCTTTTAACTAGCATTAATCAGACAGTTTGGAGATATGTGTTGCATCTATCTTGCTCTGTCACACTGTGGAATGATACGACTTGCTTTTGACTAGCATTAATCAGACAGTTGGGAGATATGAATTACATGTAGCCTGCACTATCACACGGTGGAAAGATTTGACTTGCTTTTAACTAGGATTAATCAGACCGTGGGGAGATATGATTTCCATGTAGCTTGCACTGTCACACAGTGGAAAGATAAGAGTTTATTTTCACAAGCATTAATCAGAGAGTTGGCAGATATGAATTAAATGTAGCTTGCGCTGTCACACAGTGGAAAGATACGACTTGCTTTTGATTAGCATTAATTAGACAGTCGGGAGATATCAGTTTTGTCCAGTTTGCATTGTCACACAGTGGAAAGAATCCACTTGCTTTTGACTAGCATTAATAATTCAGTGGGGAGATATGAATTACATATAGCTTCAACTGTCACACGGTGGAAAGATATGACTTGCTTTTAACTAGCATTAATCACACAGTGAGGAGATATGCCTTACATGTACCTTGGACTGTCAATCAGTGGAAAGATATGAGTTGCTTTTAACTAGGATTAATCAGACAGTGGGGAGATATGAATTACATGTAGCTTGCAATATCTCACTGTGGAAAGATTCGACTTGCTTTTAACTAGCATTAATCAGACAGTGGAGAGATATGAATCACATGCAGCTTGCACTGTAACACAGTGGAAAGATTCGACTTCCTTTTAACTAACATTAATGAGAGAGTGGGAAGATATGAAATACATGAAGCTTGCACTGTCACACAGTGGAACCATACCACTAGCTTTTAACGAGCATTAATCAGACAGTGGGGAGATATGAATTACATGTAGCTTGCACTGTCACACAGTGGAAACATACGACTTTGTTTTAACTAGGATGAATCAGACGGAGCGGAGATATGAATTACATGTCGCTTGCACTGTCACACGGTAGAAAGGTACGACTTGCTTTTAACTAGCATTAACCTGACAGAGGGGTGATACGAATTACATGTAGCTTGCACAATCACACGGTGGAAGTATTCGATTTGCTTTTAACTAGCATTAATCAGACATTGGGGAGATATGAATTACTAGCAGCTTGCACTGTCACACAGTGTAAAGATACGACTTGGTTTTAACTTGCATTAATTGGACAGTGGGGAGATATGAGTTGTATCTATCTTGCTCTGTCACACTGTGGAAAGATACGACTTGCTTTTGACTATCATTTATCAGACATTATGGAGATATGAATTACCAGCAGCTTCCAGTGTCACACAGTCGTAAGATTCGACTTGCTTTTGACTTGCATTAATCAGACAGTGGGGAGATATGAATTACATGTAGCTTGCACTCTCAAACGGTAGAAAGATACGGCTTGCTTTTAACTAGCATTAAACAAACAGTATGGAGATATGAATTACATGTAGCTTGCACTGACACACTGTGGAAAGATACGACTTGCTTTTAACTAGCATTAATCAGACAGTGGGGAGATATGAATTACATGCCTCTTGCATTGTCGCACAGTGTTAAGATACTGCTTGCTTTTAACTAACATTAATCAGACAGTTGGGAGATATGAATTTCGTGTAGCTTGCACTGTCACACGGTGGAAAGATATGACTTGCTTTTAACTACCATTAGTATGACAGTTGGGAGATATCAGTTTTATCCAGCTTGCACTGTCACACAGTGGAAGGAATCCACTTGCTTTTGACTAGCATTAATCAGGCAGTGGGGAGATAGGAATTACCTATAGCTTCCACTGTCACACGGTGGAAAGATATGACTTGCTTTTAACTAGCATTAATCAGACAGTGGGGAGATATGTGTTGCATCTATCTTGCTCTGTCACACTGTGGAATGATACGACTTGCTTTTGACTAGCATTAATCAGACAGTTGGGAGATATGAATTACATGTAGCCTGCACTATCACACGGTGGAAAGGTTTGACTTGCTTTTAACTAGCATTAATCAGACAGTGGGGAGATATGATTTCCATGTAGCTTGCACTGTCACACAGTGGAAAGATAAGAGTTTATTTTCACAAGCATTAATCAGACAGTAGGGAGATATGAATTACATGTAGCTTGCGCTGTCATACAGAGGAAAGATACGACTTGCTTTTAAATAGCATTGATCAGACAGTTGGGTGATGTGCATTACATGTACCTTGCACTGTTAGACAGTGGAAAGATACGACTTGCTTTTAACTTGCATTAATTCGACAGTGGGAGATATGAATTACATGTAGCATACATTGTCAAACTTTGTTAAGCTACTACTTGCTTTTAACTAGCAATAATCAGACAGCGGGGAGATATGAATTACATGTAGCTTGCAATGTCACACAGTGGAAAGATACGACTTGCTTTTAATTAGCATTAACTAGACAGTGAGGAGATATGAGTTGTGTCTATCTTGCTCGGTCACATTGTTCAATGATACAACTTGCTTTTGACTAGCATTAATCAGACAGAGGGGAGATATGAATTACCAGCAGCTTGTACTGTCACACAGTGGAAAGATACGACTTGCTTTTAGCTTGCATTAATTAGACAGTGGGGAGATATGAGTTGTATCTATCTTGCTCTGTCACACTATGGAAAGATATGACTTGCTTTTGACTAGCATTTATCAGTGGTGAGATATGAATTACATGTAGCTTCCACTGTCACACGGTGGAAAGATATGACTTGCTTTTAAGTAGCATTAATCAGATAATGGGGCTATATGCCTTACATGTACCTTGGACTGTCAATCAGTGGAAAGATACGAGTTGCTTGTAACTAGCATTCATCAGACAGTGGGGAGATATGAATCACATGTAGCTTGCAATATCACACTGTGGAAAGATTCGACTTGCTTTTAACTAACATTAATCAGACAGTGGGGAGATATGAATTACATGCAGCTTGCACTGTAACACAGTGGAAAGATTCGACTTCCTTTTAACTAGCATTAATCAGACAGTGGGAAGATATGAATTACATGAAGCTTGCACTGTCACACAGTGGAACCATATCACTAGCTTTTAACGAGCATTAATCAGACAGTGGGGAGATATGAATTACATGTAGCGTGCACTGTCAAACGGTAGAAAGATACGGCTTGCTTTTAACTAGCATTAAACAGAGAGTGTGGAGATTAATTACATGTAGCTTGCACTGTCACACAGTAGAACCATTCCACTAGCTTTTAACTAGCATTAATCAGACAGTGGGGAGGTATGAATTACATGTAGCTTGCACTGTCAGACAGTGGAAAGAGACGACTTTGTTTTAACTAACATTAATCAGACAGT
>JAECUM010019665.1:0-13341 GCA_016617855.1 Megalonaias nervosa
TTCTAAAATTTACCATTCTCAACAGTTTAAATATCGTGTGATAACTGGGGATGAACATACAAATTAGTTGATGGCACTCATTTCGATTTCAGAGTGTGTATTCCAATGGTTGGGTAATAACTACTCAGCTTTGTATTTCCCGAAATGGACTATGGATGGATGTGAAAACATTCCAGATTTCACTATAGGTACATACAAGTACTATAGGTACATATAAGTGATGTGCTTTCACTATATTCATTTCCGAGAGATCAAAAGTTCCATTGTAAGTTTCTCTGGTATATTTTACTTCTTAATCAACAACCTGGGTGGATATTTGACCAAAACGTCCAACAATTTTTCATTTATTTAAATTAAATATTTTAAAACTGAATAAATTTAATTTTACAAATGAAAAAATAGATATATTTGTAAATGTATATTCTTGCCAATGTCAAGAAAGCTTCATATTTTGACGGGTAAGGCAGGTGAGTCCTTGTGTCCCATAAGGCATAATACAATGCTTAATCAAGACAGCTGTCTTGCAAAATAACTTTTACTTTGGACCAAACCACACTGGGGCAAACGCAACCATACTTTACACAGATAAAGGTACAGAAAAGAATAATTATTTGAATGGATGCTACTTTGGTAATCTCTTCATTACATCAATACTGTGACTTACCTAATCAGCTGCTATTACAGCCTAAATTGACCCTTAAGACAACAGATGATATTTTACTCAGATTTATCCTGGGATTTGCTGTCCACAAAAGGGTGTTACTTGCGTTCAAGAGAAAGCCCAAACAGAAAATAAAATGTTTACTGACGTCATCCTCTTAGCTATTGCGTAAGATGACAAAGCAAACCAATGTGATTCGGCCAGTTCCGTAAAGGTCAGCTGCATTAATAAGTCCCGTCATTTAATTCAGAAGGAACTATATCCAGAAAACGCAAAATATCCTATGATGCTTTTAATATGCATTCTCCAAGTTGGTTGCTAACACAAATGCAAAAGTGTTTGGAGTATCTGCACCTATAAATTGTGCACTGAACAGTTTCAAAAATGTAGAAAAATGAAGTAATTAAGGAACTCAGTTAGTGTAGTGATACCTTTAAACAGACGACCGAGCAACAGGATCGCTAACCACGTATCTTCCATCTAATCCGCCACAACAGAACAGGAGAGGTTACGTATATTGGTCAATTGTCAAAGTCGAGCTTTTCTTTATGAATGCCAATCATATAATTTAAGTTGACCCAGTCTATTTATATTGTCATATATATATATATATATATATATATATATATATATATATATATATATATATATATATATATCTTCATACATACAGCAAATATTCAATGTTTACATCAATTATTAATATATAAGTCAAACCACATCTCTATTATAAGTGAAACCACAACTTAAAGTACATGATAAGTTTGAGTTATGAACTCAGACGATCTTTCTCTACCTTGAAAATATTGTGGATAACAAGTGGGTGTGTGGGTGGGTGTGTGTGTGTGTGTGATTTGGATTTTTAACGTAGCTTTAAAAAAATTTCAGTCATATCGCTACGATGTCTGCAGTGTGGCAGTTTAAAGTGATATTTAAGCACTGGGGCATCATGCCGCAGACACGTAGCATGATGTCCCACCCAGTCACATTATCCTGACACCGGGCCAACCAGTCCTAACACTAACCTCTTAATGCTGTGTATAATAAGTAAGATAATTTAGCTAGCGATTATGAACAAATTGCAAAATGGCCAAGTTTCTTCTTCTGCAGAACTTTACCAATTAATTTTTCTGTTTCAGGGAATACAAATGTAAACGTTGCAGTCAATATTTTGGTCTTTTGAGCCAGCATTATACTCGTCCCTGTATTTACAGAATGCAGTACCCTGTCGATCAAAACTCTGGTCCAGTTATCGGGTTTTACGTATGCTAAACTGAATTCGCCCGGCAGTTTTGTCATGTGACTTTAATAGATTTTTCAAGTTCTTAATGGGTTATGAACTGCATCAAAAGACCTAGGGTAGAAACTGACAAGTGTGTATAATATTTCCAGCATACTGATACACACATGAGCTGTGCATTTCAGATTTACGCATAGAGCAAATGTAACCTGTATTTTAAGCACTAAATCATTCAATGTCCTGCATAAAAATGTCGCCATTTAAAACGTTCATGTCTGTATGAACATGGATGTTAATAATATGAACAGAAATGAAATGCAGTAATATTGTGCAAAAGAATATATATATATATATATATATATATATAGAGAGAGAGAGAGAGAGAGAGAGAGAGAGAGAGAGAGAGAGAGAGAGAGAGAGAGATGGTCTATACCATAATTACAGCATTAACAGAAACCGAAAGTAAATCTGTGATCAAGCCTTGTGTTAAGAAAAAGTGTTGAGTCGTTAACACATCTAAATTGATCATGTAAATGTATCTTTAAAGTACAAAACAAGTTAATTTGCATTTACACCAAAAGCTCTTTTGTGGAAATATGAGACGACAGAAGTTCAGAAACTAAACAAACAAAATACAAAAGTGAAATAAATTCCCTCATGATGAAACTCCGGCAAATTACTTCGTTCGAGAGTGGGCATGAATAATAAGAAAGGAATTAGCAAATCCGGAATTATCACTATCATACCTAAGGTGTTTAAGTATGGATTGAAATCAAACACAGACATCCGACGTTGTGTACAAAAATTACCTTATATCTCTTTGTGCCAAGTCTTTCAATCCGAACGTTTCGTCTTCGTCCATGTTGACTTCTCCTTTCTGGATAGTCCCAAACTGGGGCAGAACATCAAGAATAAAGACAAGATCTTCGTCCTCTGTATCTTCATCAACGGCTGAGAGCTGATTTTTGGTGACTGCCAGAATTCCCCCTTCTTCAACCAATAGTTTTGATGTGATGAATTCAGGGACTTTATCGTTCACAGGTTGTACATCAATATCAAAATACTGACCCGGTACTTCATTTCCATTCGAGTCTCGCACGGTGTAAACGAATCGCACCAATCTAGGTTTCTTGCCAATGTCTGCCAAGGGTGGCATGTAAGCGATCTTCATGTGGTTGATGTCTTCTTGTTTGAACGTGTGAATAGATGGATGACTTTCGTCTTTAATGACTGTTACTAGATGATGTGCGGCGATGATTCGCCCTGCATTCTCATTTCCTCGATTGTACACAAAATATGGAGGAGAGGTGATGATGTAGGTTAGCTGAGTGTCATCTGTCTCGACGTCGGTGTATTGCAACTCAGTTTTTGTTATGAAGGCAATGTCTGTTTCTAGAACATGAATAAGACGTGTAGCTGAGGGAGCCAATTGAGGAATGTTTTCGTTTACAGCATCAATTTGAATGTGGAATATTTCAACTGGAGAGTCATTGGGTGGATCCTGGTTGTCTTTCAATGTGAATTTGAATTTATCTTCGAAGCTTTCATGACCAAAATGGCGGTAGTATATCTGTCCCTTGATAAGTTCTCTTTGAAAAAATCTATTAATTCTTGTTCCCGTGTCGGATGGCCGGATCTTCTTTATTATTTCTCCGGCAGCTGGAGGCTGTAAAATATTGTACATTATGTTATTGTCCACTGAGTCTCTGTCATGAGCCAACAACATGTTATCAGTTATCCGTTTGGTAGATCCCTCATTCAGTCTCAGTAGTATGTTATTGATAATGTATGGAGGACTGTCATCTTTTGGAATAATATGTATTGGGAAATTGATGTAAACAGTGTTTGAACCATCAAAAATCCGCAGTGCTATGTTATCCTTCACGGTATCGCTATCGTCATGCTGATATAGCAGTCTTCCTCGACTAAGATCAGACACGGTAAAATGTACTGCCGGGTTTCTATCAAGATATAGCCGTCCGACCTTCAAACCGCCAGTCACATAGATTCGAACATTATTCAGATTGTCTTTGTCAACTATATTGAGGTTGTAATCTGATATCACACGTGACTGTCCTTCTAGAAGGACAAGTCCGGTGTTGAAGGAAACTCTCGGAGAGTTGGTGGATGAAGTGCGTACAGCAATGTGTAGAACAATGGGCATACTTGAGGAAAAGTGGCTGTCGAAGACCGCGAATTCGGCTTCATAGATCCTTCGCTCCGGATAACTCACATTTGGTGGCTGATAGCCTATTTTGTGGTTTTCCAAATCATCTTGTCGAAAGGACGTAATTGGAACTGTATGGTCATCAAGATGTACAAAGAAGCCTTTGCCTGGACCAGGTGGCTTGCTTATGTTGTATACCAACAATGGTTCAGGAGTTTCATAGTCTTCCGCGGAGAGTATTCCGGGAATAATTGTCGAGAGAATAAATTGATCAACGTCCATCATATACATGCTCATGAAAGAAGACCTGGGCGGAGAGTTTGGGAGAGCTCCCTTTATGTAAATTGGCATATAAAATCGCTCTGTAATGGTTTCCTCACCAGATTCTGGATCGTACACCTCGATACTTAGAGGAAGATAGTCAATATCTGGAGAAGGCGAACCCAGATGCTCATAGTACAAGTTCATAAAGAGGAATTCCTGGCAGTCTCTTCTAATTGCTTCAACCGCTTGTTTGTTGTCACCGGTGACTATTTGACCCACAAGCGGCCAGTTCATCTTATAGCGATCAAACCCTACGGTGCACGACACATTCCTCGCACGACTGTACTGAAAACGTATGACGGACGAATCAATAGGATTGGATAGTCCGTTGAATTCTGGTACTATGACATGGCGAAGACCTCTTGTGATAGCAATATCGTTGGTGGCGTTGACTATTTTGACATGAAGGTAAAAGGTCTGTGAGGTCGTATCGTCTGCAGAGAATTTGTGAATTCGTATCTTTACTTGGTCTTGGGTCAGTAATGGAGATCCACCATGCACATACTTGATCGTCTCAGCTTGGTAGTCACAATCGAATATCTGCAAAATAAAAAATAAAAATATTTGCATACAATGTACATAAACAAGTGTCGAGCTGTACTAAGAGGACTGAATTTGCGTATGAATCCAAACACCTCTTTTCCCGAATAAAATCCGAATCCATTAAACGAAATGTCGTACGATTCAACGTAAGGTTAAAGAAGAGAAGGAGATGCTTTATCCCATGATATTTATCGTTGTAACTGAAAACTTGACTTAATATAAACACCAGAGACGAGTTCAACCAATAAGAAGGCAAAACAAAACGTTTTCATTATTCGATGAAAGGAAAAAGCCTTTTGATGATGGAATGCTGTCAGAAAAATGACAACCAAAGGCTAGTTCAATATATTTCTTGGAAAAAATAACCAACAGTTGTCAACGACTCTCACTAATTACTTCAACTGTTGTCAACGACTCACTAATAGCTTCAACTGTTGTCAACGACTCTTACTAATAACTTCAAATGTTGTCAACGACTCTCACTAATTACTTCAACTGTTGTCAACGACTCTCAAGTCCAAGAATTTGTTTTATTAAGTTATTTGAAACACACTTTATCCTTCATTTCCCTTTGATACATTTTAAACTTTTCTGATGCATTAACTCACTAAGACGAGAGGTCATTAACTTTAAACACTCCATAGTAAGAGATATTACTATGGTCAAAGAAAACCATACAATTTAAAGTGCTATTTCATTAATTTTGCCGCTTTTTTAGAAGTCAGACATGTTTTTCTATATGGTGACCTTGATGTTGCCTAGGACGTTTGTAAGCTTATAAGGTGAAGAAAGAAATAAAAAGTGTCAGTATGTCAGTATGCGAATACATGTTGTTCTAATGGCATCTATACATGTAGACATCTGAGCCGTATTTATCTTATCTGGAACTTTTTGTTTAATACTAGAATGTCAAAATATAAGAAAACTCAATTGAAATTGTTAGATTACCTCCCTTTCCAGACTACTCCCCTCCCCCCGCCCCCCGCAATATTTCCTTTGAAAAATGCATACAGATTTGACATTTTTATGGCGATTCAAGACTCAGATATACCTGCATTTTATTCTGACACAAATGCAATCGTCATAGTGATTACTTTTTACAAGGCAGCCATTAGGCCTACTATACGCTTTTGTCTTGGAAGACTTATCCGATACAAGCATTTTTTTGGGGGGGACTAAGGGTTCTTCTTGTACAGCCTCAGATTATATCTAGTTATTCAGAATGCCTATTAAATTAAATGGATACACTAACTACCTGTCTGGTTCAAGAAAATATATTTTTAGAAAGTTATTTGATCCTCATCTTTAGTAGTATTCCTGTGAAACATTTGTAGGTAGCGTTACTTCCAAGAGCTGCGAGGAGGAGGTTGGATATAAGATAAAAGAAAGAACCATCTCTTGATTTTTTCTTTCTGTTTTAACAGTAATTGTAAATTATTTTGTCAGGTACTTTTTAACTACACAATGTTTGAGGTCCTAAAACCTGTATTCCTCCTCTTGCGATCGATGTTTCTAATGCATATATTGTTGCGAGGAACGCTTGAACTATTTCTAAATGTCAATAACTTTAAATAACTCCTAGTAAGATTAATTCCTGAATTCAAACAATCTTATCTAGAGTTCATTCCGATTAGTTCTTTACCTGCTTCAATGGCTGCATGCATTCTTTCAGTTTAGTAAACCAAATGTCCGCCTTCAGACTGATTTCAAATGCTAATTGCGAAATCTGAACGCCAAATATATCTTTCAGAGGGCGTGTTTTATGAATATGCACCATCCGACCGATAATGTTTGGCTCAGAATAATATCAAAATATGACCCAACTGAAAATATTTCCTATACTTTCCTCTTCGGGAAACGAATTATTATTACTCAGTTAAAAATATGGCAGTTGTTTGACCTTTCCATTGTGATGGTGATCCGGGAGGCAATTCACTAGTAATCATTTTACTGCGATACGGTTTCAAATTGTCGGATTTATTACTTTTTAAAAAGCTGGTTTACAATAACTGGAAATTTCTCTCGATAAATTTAACAGATAAAATAATGTGGATTATGATAGCACAAGAGGTTATTCTTTTCAAGAATGGGAGATTATCAAGTTAGATTTTATTTTTTCACAATACCTGTCAAGTTAAATTAATAAACATGTAAAATAAAGGCCTAAAAAAAAAAAACCAGTTTTCAAAGTTACTTGTAGCGTCTGAAGTAGTCAGTCCAAATAGTTGTATATCTCCAAATAGTTGTATATCTCCAAATAGTTGTATATCTCCAAATAGTTGTATATCGCAAATTGTGACTTTCAAAAATGGAATTAGAAGATTACAATGAAGAAAAGGGGAATTACGTCTTGTTTTCCGGCTGAGATGATGACAGGTTAAACAACCACCTGTGATTTTTGTTTGTCTGTCAAATACTTTCTCTAGTATGCTAGTTTTCAGGTTATTTGCTCTATTTATATATAATTTCTACTGAATGCAAAACATTTTTCAAGGAACTGTGCAACAAGGATTATACCTATCTGTGAACGTCAATAACAGAAAAGAGTCCGTGATGGGAATGAATGCGTGATGGGACTAATTTCTGAGTTGAAACAATGTCATCAAAAGATTGCTCCAATAAATTTGTTTTAATGCTCCAGACCTTGTCTCATTTATTAAGTCTGTAAACTGTGTGTGTGTGATATGGATTTTTAACGTAGCTTTAACGATTTTTTTCAGTCATATCGCTACGATGTCTGCAGTGTGGCAGTGTATAGTGATGTCTAGCACTGGGGCATCCTGCCGCAGACATGTGGCATGATGTCTCACCCAGTCACATTATCCTGACACCAGGCCGACATAGTGAGGCAACTGATAGCGGTCAGTCTGTAAACTATAACAGCCTCCAGACATATTTTATCATTTCAAACATACAAAAATAGAACGAGTGCTATAAGTCGGTTATAAAGCATTCTGTGAGTACAAGCATGATTTACAAGTAAACGTTCATATCCATTAAGGTGTCACTATGATAAGGATAAAACAGTTCCGTTACTTTCCTTTCATGGAAACAATTTGCAATTTTCTTACGTAAAAAATATGTAAACCGTTTGACATTTGAATGGTTACAGTGTTCCAAGAGTCAATTCACATGAAAATCAGTTTAGTGTGGCAGCAATTGTCGGATTCGTTACACTTCAAGTTGTATTTCAATTTCTCACGATAGACTAATTAGATACAATAACGACGATTAAGACAGCCTTAGAGGTTACTGCAAAATAAGATGTTATCCAGTTAGATGAAAACTGTCCCAAATGCCTATCAAGTTCTACTCGTATGATGATTACATTATTAGTTAAAATAGACAACAACAAAATTAAAAAAGTCATTTTAAGAGGTAAATTCTAACCAAACGAGGTAAAAGCCCTCAGTGTGACAAACAACTTTAGCGTTGTGTTTTGATGGAGTATCTAGGAAAATTTGGTGTCTAGGAAATAAATCAAATTTCACAGAAGTTTGAAACTACTAACTGGGAAAAAGATTAAATAACGAAGTTAACTAGTGATACTAATAAATATAAGAAGATACACCACTTATTTTTAACCGCATACCTACCTACCTCCCACCAGATATACACATACATAAATTGACATACTACTTACATTTAACCGCCTACCTACCTCCCACCAGACGTACACATACATAAAATGATACACTACTTATTTTTAACCTCCTACCTACCTACCTACCTCCCACCAGATATACACATACATAAATTGATACACTTCTTATTTATAACCACCTACCTACCTAAATCCCACCAGATACACACACACATATATTGATACACTACTTATTTTTAACCGCCTACCTACCTACTTCTCACCAGATATACACATACATAAATTGATACACTAATTATTTTTAACAGCCTACCTATCTACCTCCCACCAGATATACACAGACATAAATTGACATATGATTATGATGGCAACAACGACGGTTACTAATGCTTGTTCAATAATATTTTACACAGATGTCCAGAAAAAGCGTGCGTTCGCCGTCACGGCAACAACGACGGTTGCTAATGCTTATTCAATGTTATTTTACACAGATATCGAGAAAAAGCGTGCGTTAGCCGTCATGGATTCTTTTGATCCATTCTTGCCCTGCGATAACCAGCTTGAAGGTCGTGCTGCTCGTTGAAAAAAACGGTGTATAATTATTACAGAAGACAAAAAAAAAAAAAGAAAATTGTATTACTAGATGTCATTGTTTTGAGACAAAAAGCTATTCTCCATCTATCAGATTTTCTCTCTCTCTCTCTCTCTCTCTCTCTCTCTCTCTCTCTCTCTCTCTCTCATGTCTTCTTCAAAGCACATGTCACTACGCGTGTGGTTCAGTCTAGTAGAACAATTCTTGCATGACGCAGACGACAGTGAGATGAAATAGGAGCTGGAAATCTATTCAGTATAATCGACACACTGCAACAGAGTACTTTATGAAAGTTCAAATTAAATCACTGGGACGATTTTTTTTTTAAATTCTGCACCAGAAGTCTTCTGACTAATCACAAACCGTTCCATTTAAATACGTCACAACTCTTCTTATCTCAGACAAATTAAGTAAGCAAAGTAGCGCATGTTCTGAAAACACTTTCATGTCGAAAACGAACTGAATTTGCCGCCCTCAAACTTTCTGAAGCAAACGTTTCTTATTGATTCTAAATACGAAAGACGTAGACTCGACAAACGATACGTCTCTTAATACCCAAATGCAGCCATTGTGTGTACAAGTTGTATATGCCAAAATCGTCTGAATAATACTGAATCTTGAAAGACACTGGACCTAAACATCATTGGCTGCTATTAAAGCTAGGTAATATTGACGTTTCATCACATTATGAGCCATGTAATTTTTTTCCCATCGAACTCAGAAATCCGGACATTTTTCACATGCGTACGAATTAATCCCATGTTGATCCGCGACTTCCGTGGGTCAACCGATTTCAGCGAAAGCTGGAACACATGATCTGAAGACGTCACCGATTTGAAGAAGCCAACACCACGCTATGTCGGACACTGTATGTGATCCTTATGTGATACGCTATTCTAATTTTGTGTTTGATATAATGCTGTACGCGACCCAACATTGACGAGTATTTTGGCATAACTGACATACATTATTTTTTGCAAGTCCTTGGCGTATGCTTACCAAATAATATGGAACTCAGCTGGGTTTGTCTTCAGCCCAATTTCTCCCTTCAAAGTATTCAAGCGCCCAGGGTGATCACTAATATTCATCCAAGTCTTATTTTTATCTAATACATGTATCTTCTTTTCAGACTTGTCTCTCTTCATTCCCTCTCGTATCAATTTGTCCCCTACGTGCGATTGCTGTTGTTAATAAATTAGTCACTAACGGAATTTTTGTCGAATGTATCACATCGCTACATTTGGAACGAGTTCTTCAGGGACTCAATTAAGACATATGAAATGCTTTCTTCCGTCTGTGCAGACTTTCCCTCATCCTCTACTTGACCAACAAGTAGTTCTCCGCCTATTTTTTCCAGACATAACCGTTGGCGGAGATCAGCGATGTTTGGCACAA
This sequence comes from Megalonaias nervosa, assembly GCA_016617855.1. Classification (NCBI taxonomy): domain Eukaryota; kingdom Metazoa; phylum Mollusca; class Bivalvia; order Unionida; family Unionidae; genus Megalonaias; species Megalonaias nervosa. The sequence goes on from JAECUM010019665.1 coordinate 10,527, forward strand.
TCTGTGATGGAGTTTTTAGACCCCTGCTTTGTCGTATTATCGGCCGCTCGCTAGGAATTAATAAATTTATATCGACTAAACTTTGTATGCGGATGATAAAATCCTTCTTCTTTTGATGCGTGGACGGCATATTCACCCCCAAGGCAAGAGTAATGCGTGGAGACCGTCGAGCAAGGACTATATCAATAGGAATATTGACGGTCTCCACTCGGTACTCTTGCCTTTGGGTACTGCTGCCTTCCACGCACGTGTCAGCAATTTAAAATTTGTTGTCAATAACTGATGAATGCACAGGTATAATGTTCTAAGAGGGATTACAACTAAAACGGTGAGTGTTCTAAGGGATTTAATGCCATGGATGAAAAGAAGACGGGGTTTTACTTCCCATCCGCATACAAAGATCAGTCGAAATAAATTTATTAATTTCTAGCTAGCGGCCGTTAGTACGACACTGCAGGAGTCTGAAATCTCCATCACAAATAGTGCCCAAAAGCCGCTGGTCTACGCCACCGGTAATGTTAGCAAAAATGGCGCAGAACTATGTGTTGGTCTAAATCCTCCATCTGCCGCGCGATCGCGACTCACTTACCTACAACTTATCTAACCTAAGCAGAAAGGAGACACAGACAAACCAGTCAGTATACGAACAACTGGGCAGACCCCGTACATCCGTTATGTAATCTATGTAACAGACCCCGTACGTCTGTTATGTAATCTATGTAACAGACCCCGTACGTCCATTATGTCATCTATGTAACAGACCCCGTACGTCCGTTATTATGTAATCTATGTAACAGACCCCGTAGGTCTGTTGTGTAATCTATGTAACCTTTACTCTCACGGGATGCACGCAGAAATGTTTGAATTTGTGATGTCATATTTTTACTCGTACGTCTCACGACGGGCTTTAAAATAGGCAGGGAAAAGCATAGTAACTGACAAAAACATAGCAACAGTGGTCCGCGTTAATTTCATTTGAAAAAAAATATAGGATATCAATATATTTGAAGCTCAATAAGTGTGGAAAACGTCTTTTACAGCAATAAAGCAAATATTTTGAGCAACCTGAAACGAGTTCCTTTTTAATAAAACTATCGAAGGGGAGTAAATCTTACTGGAATAAATTGAGAAGGAATTAATGTAAAAATTATGGCATAAGGAACGTAATTTTCTCATTCCGTCTGAGAGAATGTAATCTTATAGTCTACAAGATTATTAGATAAAACATTTCTTTTTCATGCATGGTCGGGTACTTGCCAGTTAAGGATGCTTTCACTTATATTTCCCACTTCAAAGCAATTGTTTGCAGGGTGATTTTCATATTAATATATCTGAGTACCATTCTAACCCTCATGGGAAATGCGCCCCCCCCCCTCCCCAGTTCATCAGTAAACGCACTACAAACGATCTAACCCTCATGGGAAATGTCCCCAATTCATTAGTAAACGCACTGCAAACGATCTAACCCTCATGGGAAATGTCCCCAATTCATCAGTAAACGCACTGCAAACGATTCAAGTCAGAAGAAAAAAAACAGCTTCTGTAACACCTGTGCCGTGGCATGGGTGGGGCGCATATTCTTGAATTTCTCCATATTTCACGAAAATTAACCATGTGATGCCACAGTTTCCTGGTCTGGGCTCTATTCTCGATGGAACTGATCATTTTAGTGATGAAAATATGCTCCTCAACTCTAGAAATCTATCCCGCTTATGTTCTGTAATTGAAAGCATATGAGAGATGCAGTAAACGAGCCACCATACTGGTGAATGAAATAATATGTGTTTCACTTTGATATCAAACGAATTCAACGATAGAGGCCCTTGATGAATACAGCGTGGATGGAAAATGATTAACTTATTACAGCATGACTGTCATAAATTAACTTTCGGCTCAAAACACATAATTTTTCTTTAGTTGGGTAACTGACATGAGAAATGAAGTCAAGATGTATTTTTAAAAAAATCTAGAATGTTATTCGCACGATCTTTGCTATGCTCTATCTTTGTCAACCATTGTGCTTCCCATCTACGTGATAGAAAAGTGAAACAATTCTTTTGACAGGAAACAATAATTAATACTAAAATGTAAATCGGAGTTCAATACATTGCACTGGGAATTTCTATTATTTAAGATTTCTGTCTCCATTTTAACAAGTTTAAATGTTTCATTAGTGGCAGAAATGAAGGAATTACAGTCAAACTTGTCACGCCTCAACTAAACGACCATCATGCTTCACCTAACATCCATTGACATTTTTAAATATCTGACACGTTTCCAAAACTCTTCAGTGATGGTATATATCTTGCAGTTTTGTCAGACACCATAAATAGGGATCAAGTTCGTCGACACTTTCAGAAATATTGGAGGATTTTACAAAAATGTGGAATTTGCAAACCATTTCTACTATTCATATCGTTTCTTTACCGGCAACACCCACCCACCCACCCCCGGGCAATTTATCTGTATCTGTAAACGATATCCTAAACTTGCAGACAAATATTAGTAGCTAGTTATCATACCAGAACGTAGTTTGTTTTTGCAGGAAAACAGAAGTTTCCCCAATCATACAAAATATTAAAATGTTGTTGTTGTTGTTGTGGGGCTTAACGCCATTTTTCAGCACACGACAGGCTATACATGGCGGCCAGTATTAATGATGGAGGAAGAAACCGGGAAATCCCCGGAAAGAACCACCGACCCACGAGAAGCTACTAGCAAGCTTTCTCACATATCCACATTCGCCGAATCCTAGACTCGAACCCACGTAGACAGAGGTGAGATGGCAGTGATCCGTAACGGAGAGCGCTTTAGA
>JAECUM010019666.1:0-24663 GCA_016617855.1 Megalonaias nervosa
GAGAGAGAGAGAGAGAGAGAGAGAGAGAGAGAGAGAGAGAGAGAGATCAAATGCCGATTAATTTAAAATATAAGGTGACTGTGTTCCACACAGTTAATCAAACCCGCTATATTTGCATATGTACGTGTCAAAATCGATGAGCTGGAGCAACCTATGGGTGAACTGAAGTAATCCTAGGGTGAGCTTGAGGTATTCTTAAGTTCAGCTGGAGTAATCTTAGAGTGAGCTTGTAGAGATCGTAGATAGAGACTTAATCTTTAAACAAAATAGGTTTGTTAATAATACGTTTAAAGTGCTTGTCCATAAGGTTCTAATTATCAAACAGTGAAATAAAATTCGAACCTTAGGTCAAATACTGGAACTAATTTTCATCTTTCAAAACAACCAATAAAAGTATTCTTGTTATGTAAACCTTGATGTTTTCAACAGTCCCGGGAGTTTAATTCTTGTATTCCTCCGGTTGCGAAATCAAAGTACTGAGAATACTGTTAGTTCGGAGAGTTTAAGTGAAAAAGAAAATTTTGATGGATGAGGCAGAAAACTAAATTCTTTCTTGAGATTCAATAGTGACGTTTAAGCTTTCTCATCATAAATGTGTGTGTGTGTGTGTGTGTGTGTGTGTGTGTGTGTGTGTGTTTGACAATTCGTCAAGTCATTAGCCGCCAAACCATCATATAAAATGAGTGTATCATTTCGTAACATCCCAGTTTTAAGTACTTCTCTATTTGAGAGCTCTCCGTTTTGTATGTGAAAGCTAGACCTATTCTCACACACAAAGTTGATGAGGAAACTTAAAAGCCACTATTGAATCTCAGGAAAGAATTTAACGTTCTGCATGTTTCAATATCCATATCATGTACATATGCCTACAGATAATCTTTGCATTATGAGGAAATATTTATTTTTCGTTTAATTGTTTAATAAACGAACAGCTAATACTCACTGGAGCCATAGGAATGATTAGGGTAAAATGAACATCATGGATTTCAAATTGTGAGTAATAGTTGTTTATAATATGAATTCCCTATCAATGTTAGAATAGAAGTCATACCAATACAGGAGATATTGATTGGTTTATCCGATGAAACCTGAAAATTTAAAGATAATAGCTTTTACGCAATATAATTAACAGTTATGGCCAATAAAACATGAAACTACATATACATGCTACATAGAAGATACAGATCATTATTAAAACCCATGAGAGTTAAACGTGAATAAAGCATAAAACTATTCTGAACACATTTTGGATAGAATTTCCTAGGACATGGTGCACGTAAGGCAAATGCAAAAATCGTTATCAAAATGCGAATGTAAATACTTTTACCACTTACATAAATTTGAAAACTCAATTTAAACCGATGCCTTGTTCGGTTCATAAACACTTCATCATGAAGTGTGAAAGGTTTCAGTCATGAATATACTGGGCCTATCGTGTATGCTATTATGTCTGTAGACAATAGAAAAGATTCAATTGCCCGCTCGTGTGCAGATGCGTTCAAGACAGTATTCTTAACAAACAACAATAGAAATTTGAAACAAAAATATACAGTAGTCATTTAAATTTTCTAAAGAAACTTTACGTAGATTCCATCGAAATATACAATCAATGTTCAGCAATTACGCAACTCCGGACCTTGGGTGGAAAATACAATTTAATTTTTACGTTAATGTTTAAATCGTACTTTTTCAGCCAATCGTAGTAAGGTGTTAGCATGCCTAACCTCTGGTCTTCACTCTAGACCACAGATCCCTAAATTTACTATAAGTCTTAAGTCACGGTCCTTACCCGAAAACTTAATTTTTGGCCCACATATTCTTTGGCCTTAAATCCTAAACCGTTGACCTTGTTTATAATCTCTGACCTCCACTCTAGGTCACTGATCCGGAAAATGTTCCTACAGACCACTGATACCCTTATGGAACATGTAAAGCACTTGTGATCTTTGGTCATCAACGTTTACTTGAGCGTAACTCCTGGCCGACTAACCCAGAACGTATTATGAGCGTAATTCCTGACTCACTAAATAACACAATTTTATGAGCGTAACTCTTTGTTCAATGGCCATGAACGTAACGCCTAGCAAATTGCTCGCCAAAACCACTGGAATGAACGTCAGGCCAATCAACACTCCACGAATCATTGACTTCGAAGCCAGTACCTATTTTCCCAATTATATTAACTACATGATTAACTTATAAAAGTTGTATGTAAATAAATGAGGCAGTCCCGAGTTTTTAAAGAAAACAAAAAAGAGTAGTAAACTAAGAGGCAGATCCTAAACCAAACCGAGAATTATCCTATAAAACTTTCTATTTTGTAATTTTATTAAGGAGTCATTTTCAGCTCAAAATAAGACTAAAAATATTTTATTGGAGTGGCCAGAAATTTTTTTCGATCTTGGAGAGGAGACCCCACCCCTCTACCAAAAATTGGAAAGATGATCCTAAACCAAATGCGGATTCTGGACCAGAACTCCAAGGACCTGCTGGATTAACTTTTTTAGTGATATAATATTTTTTTTCTTCAGTATAGTAATAGGCTGATCCTAAACCAAGTGCGGATTCTAGATCAGAGACCCCCACCCCACTACAAAAAAATTGGAGACCTCTAGATTTTTTCTAAACATCTACTGTTGTAACCATATTTTATGATAATCTTTGTAATACCTGCTGACTCTCATTGGTAGGATATCCGTTAACATACTGTCAATAATACGAAACTCGCGTATTAAATCGTCCATGTCATATTTGACACCTCGCAAGTAAGATCGTATCTGATCAAGTAATTTTTTGTAAGTGATACTTGCTGTTTTGCAAGAATTTTTTTTTTTGTTTCAAGTTTAGGTTCAATTTTTTTTACAAGTGTTGAAAGAGAGACACCGACACCAGATATTATTAACAAAAACGGATTTAATAATGCTCCACTTGAGATTAAACCAGAGCTAGTCATTAACAATGACAAATATGATATTACTCGAAGTATTCTACGGTAGTATTTATAACATTCTTTTACACACCAGAGGTTTTTGTGATAAAATTTGTAATATTGTACTAGTGCGTCAACATCTTGTTTTGGAATTTCTTCTGAAATATGATTGAAATCGATTATATGTTTTTTCATTATACAATATTTTATACAAAGACAAAAGTTCTGGCACCAACAATCGAATCAAGAAACTCACGGAAAATATCATTTCTAGGATCAGCTATAAAAATTCTGTATTTGTCACACACATCTGACGAAGTATCCTTATATCGTTCATCTGTTAGTACCTCATTTTTCTTTAACCAAGCGTATGAGTCAAAAGTAGTTCCTACTTTACGTTCATACAAATCTGTGTCATTCACTAAATTACTGTAATCGCTTTCTGTTTGATCAATATACTCTAATACCAAGCTTATTTGATCTAACGTGAAATTTTTTAAAGCAAGATGTTGTCTGATAATTGCATATGCGACCACAAAATTTGCTAGCATTAATTTTTTGAGTGATTTTAGTTCGATTGTTAGCAGACCAATAGCAGAAGCTACTTTTAACATTAATTTTTCATATGGTTTTGTGAGTATTTTCTCGACTTCATTGTAATAATTTCGTAATAACAATTGTTTAGAGCGCTGGATTGATGGAAGTGAAATATCATCTTCTTCATCTATATCAAAATAAAAATCAGGCTTTGCTACTAAATCTATTTGGCTCACTTTATCAAAAAACTTTTCTCGCTCAATATCATTAAGATCACTAATTTCATCGTCAAAATTTTTGATTATCTTTATAGATCTGTCAATAATAATCGGATCAAATTCTGGTCTTTTACGTATCATTGGCAAAATTGCATTGGAGTATGCTTTAATAATTCACTCAGTGTCTGATGTCATAGTAACGATTTTAATTAGGGTTTCTTTGTCGTGGTAGTACATACCGAGATACTTAAAAATTTCTCGTTTTAAGAAACTATTGTATAACTTTGTTTATTTTTTATTCTTATTATTTTAGATTCCATAAATCTGTTGAGACCATCATGACTATCTTCTACATTTATTTTATATCTTCTCTTTCACCATAAGCTCGTTGTTTTATTAAGTTCGATTTTATTATCAAATCCAAATTTCCAGGATCAAGCTCGAGCAATATTTTTTTAAATATAATTTCAACTTGTTTAAGTTCTTCTAGACAATCATCAGGATAACAGTATCTACTTATCACATCAAAATTTTCTATTGCTTCTTTTAGTTGTTGTCCCGGCATATACATAACACGAACAAAATTTTTTTCTTCCTCTGACAATGAAGAATTTATCATTGGAATTGAATAATTTTTTCTGGCATTTATCGCACGTGCCGCTAGTGAATCATCTCCAACCTTTTTGGCGGGGTTAAAAATATTATCATAAAATTCTGTCGCAAGGTCTGTAAACCATTGTGTTGTCATTATTTTATAGCATTAGATTTAATTTGTTCACAATGATCACATCTGATCATCAAGTCTGTATATTTGAAATGCTGTTAGTCCTGGGAATGGATGTTCAGCAGCAAAAACATTAACTCGAAAATATAAGTACTTGTTGACAATATTTTCTGTCGGGATTATAAAATATTGTGTTGTTGTAATATACGTATTTACTGCACTATATAATGTTGTCCAGTCGATATCATTGTTTGATCATTCCAATTGCCAATTACAAATTCGACCAACACTAGAGTTTAATCGGCCTCGCAAATGAAATTGCCAAATAGCAACTGCAGTAGGACATTTAATTTTGATCCAAAAATTTTCAACTTCTCCGTTGGTCGTCAACTAATGTCTATCAGAGAAAGCGTAATAAGGATAATTTTCAGGATAATATACTGATGCGCTTACCTCAAACCCGGCTCGGTTATCACTTTCCCTGTAAAGTGTTGGAATATATCCAACATTATTTTTAGTTCGTTTTATACCACTAGACAGACTATCAGCATAAGGTTTATTTGCCAGATCATTATAGTTAACTGGAACATATGTAGTAGTTATTTTTTTTTTTCTCTCATGTTTATGTTGCCTGTCACTGGTCCACCAGATTTCTTAAAATATGGGGTAAGTTCTTCCTTTCACTGAGCATAACTAATAGCATCAGCATCGGCTTGTGGTCAGGTTGTTGGTAGTCCAGTTATTTTTGAGTTATTACCCATTGTAAGGTTACCTGTCATTGTGTCACCGGTTTTGTTAAGTTTATTATCGTCAACAGATTTTAATTGTGCATAACTTACAGCTTGTGTTTGATTTAAGTTTTCTGGCGGATATGCAGTCTCTAAATTTATAATTTTTTTACTCGACATGTTAATATTACCTATAACCGTTCAGCCGATTTTATCAAGTTTGTTATCATCCACATACCTCAACTGTGAATAACTCACCGCTTGCGTATAATTTAAGTTTGCTGGCGGATACCTGGTCTCCAAATTTATTATTTTTTTTTCTGACATATCTAAGTTACCGCTTAAAGTTCCGCCTGTCAGTGACAACTTATTATCGTCGACGGATTTTAGTTGTGTATAACTCACCGCTTGAGTTTGATCTAAGTTTGCTGGTGGATATCCAGTCTCTAAATTTATAAAAAAATTTTCCTGACATATCTCAGTTGCCGCTTAAAGTTCCGCCTGATTTATCTAGTTTATTACCGTCGACGGATTTTAGTTGTGCATAACTAACAGCTTGTGTATTAACAATATTTATTGGCGGATAATCTGTTTCTAAATCTATTACTCGCTGATTTGACATGGACAGGTTTCCTGTCGTTTTATCACCAGTTTTGTTTTTAATATCCGGATAAATCAACAGTTCCGTTTGTTATTGTACTTACAGCCGATGAATCTCCTATTGTTGTTCCAAATTTTGTATAATAGTTCATTATTTATTTAATATAACATAAAATTGTAAACATTAGCTAGTTTAATATAACATAAAATATATAACAAACAATGGCAAAGTTAACGACAACGTCGTCACCGATACTAAATTTTGATACAGAGCGGTTGGTGAAACATAAACATAACAATGAACTTCCAGAATCTCATTATCTTTTTGTTGGGCGAACTGGATCGGGAAAAACAAATTTGCTTATGAATTTACTGCTGGGCGATAATTTTAACTACGATCGAGTTTATATTTATAGAATTAATCCACAGCAAGATAAGTACGAGCTACTTAACGAATATAATAACAAACTTCGTGATGATCTTGATGCTGGTGAAGATTTTTTTATTATCAAACAACCAGAAGAACTTGTTCCAGTTAATCAACTTGATTCGTCCGAACATACGATAGTCGTTTTTGACGATATTCCGTTAAATAATGAAGAGATGAATAAAATAAGATCATATTTTTCACTGCCACGTAATAAGAAATGTAATTCTGTTTATTTAGCCCAAGGTTTTTATAATGTTGACAGATTTATTCGGCGAAATACTGGTTGTTTTATATTATTTCCGGGACTGGACAATGTTGACGTTAGAAATATTGCAAACGATCAATGTGGTGACGTAACAAAAGATAAATTTATTGAATTATATCATAAAGCGACAGCGGATAAATATAACTCTTTCTTATTTGATAAACTGAGACATAATCCAACTAAAATGTCTCGTTGTTGTATTGAAAATTATCTGCAATAAGTTTATATAATAATTATGGATAAACGAGCAAAATACAGAAAACATATAGAAGATCTAAAAAAAACTTGCTCAATCTCAAGCAGCATTTAAGCAGCGAGTACAGCAAGCACGACGTGGACAGATAGTTGCCGCAGAAGCAGCAGCGACAGTTCTCAAACCAGTTACTGAGGCACTACTTGGAAAACAACCTGAAACTAAACCACTATCAGAAGAAGAACTTAAGCTACTACAGGGAAAAGGTTTAGTTGGTATTATTAAAGAACAACAAGAAGCAGCTGCCGCAAAAAGTATTGGTAGATCTGACGAGGACAAAAAAAAAAGATTAGCTGAAAAAAATTCAGCACATATTCTTAATCCTGTTGCTAGACAAGCTGAAATAGATCGTCTGATCAATAATCCACTTGAACTTGAACGAAAATTAGCAAGTTTAACAGTTGGGCCGATTGGGAGAAAGTTAGAAGATATAGAAAAAAAATTGAAGAACCAAAAGAAAAGAGTTGGTATGAGGAAGAAGAAGCTAAAAGAGAATCTCTTAGAAAAGAGCAAGAAATCACAGAAAGACAAAGATTCAATGACGATCGAAAAAAGATGAATGATAAAATAAAAGATTATGAATATAAATCTTTTAACGAAAAATATGGTTTTAGAAATGTCAGATTACATAATATTCGTAAAGATGATTTCGACGCTGATGAAAATATTAGAAAACTAACAGAAATAATACAAGAAAATGAAAAACATGCTCGTGACGTAGTATCAGATAATGAAAGATACAAAGAAAGTATTAAATTATATCGACACTCAATTATTGCTGGACTTTATAAGCAAGTTATTATTAATATAAAAAATGACATACAACATAATGATAACCTTAGTTGTATAACTACTGAAGCAAAATATTTAGATGAGGAAAGAATAGATTATACTGAAAAACTGTTTGCGGAGGATAGTTTTATGAGAAGCAGATCTAAAAAATCACTCGAAGAAACTGAAACGTATCGGGAAAGAATGAACAAAGTAGTAAAACAAGAAATAGTAGCAAGAGAATATTTGGATTTTATGAAAGATTATGATATTTCTGATGTTGATAATATTGATAAATGGGACGAAGATAAATATAATGATCTTATTAAAAAATTGAATTATATCAGCAAAGATGCAAAAACTTGCGTTAAAATTGATACAGCTGCAATAGAAGATATTAGAGAACTTTCTGGAAAAGCTAGAAATGGTGTTATTGCTAGTGTTTTTAAAATGCCGCAGACAAATTTAGAGGTGGGAAACCTCAGAAAGAAGGATGGGATTTTAAAATGTTGTTTGATCATTTTGATAAACGTCGCTTAGAGAGAGCTGAAAAATCTATGAGTAAAACAACTGGGACAGGTGTAAAAATATATACATCAACTGCCGAAATGATTGGCAGATTAATGCTGCTGATATCATCAAAGGAAGCTGGAAATGTTGGCGCTGAAATTGACAATGAAATTATTGACATACTTGATCAATTAAGATCGGAAAATTTATTAACATCTGATAAATATGAAACTTTACACGGCGACCTAATTTTGTAAATGTTAATTTTGTAAATGTTAATTTTATAAAATATAATAAATAACAATGTCAACAACATTATTACTTCACTCTAGTACGGCCGCGACAGCTAACGCGAAAGATAGCGCAAATGTTTCAGTAAATTATATTCCACCGGTACAACTTGATACTGAAAAACAGTATGAAATTGGACTAATTTCCTGTACATGTTGACATTCCATGGCTAACGTGAAAACTGGTGTCAATGATGAATTTAAGTTTTATTCTACCTCCGACAGAGCCACTGGGACATTCATAGTTAAAATTCCACAAGGAGCCTACAACATAACTGATTTAAATAAGACGATACGCGAATTAATAACTAATGTAGATACAGGAGTCGCTGACAATTTTGAACTAACACCAAATTATAATACTTTACGCGCCAGAATAACATTAAAAAATAATTTTGAAGTAGATTTTTCATCAGCAAAAAGCATAGCGTCGCTGATTGGATTTACTCACAGGAAATATGGATCAACCACAGAACAAACTATAACGTATGATGGTGATTTTCCGGTAAACATAACCGACGTAAACACAATATTACTAAATTGCTCCATTGCATCTGGATCCTACTCAGCTCAGGGTAGTAAAGGACAAACGATATGTAGTTTCTCACCAGATGTTCCCCCAGGATCGCTCATGCAAATTAGTCAGCGGCACGTTAATTATTATCCGCTAAAGTTGAAAATCAAATAACAGCAATAAATATGCAGTTGACAGATCAATCTGGACGACAGCTGGATCTGAATAACGAGGTTGTTACTTACTATTTACACTTACGCGTTGCGAAGGCGCGCACAATCGACGTCGGTTTTATGCAACCTCAGATATAATGAAACAAAAAACATTTTGCAGAAGAAAAATTATTGGTGGATTTTTGGGAAATATATTTACTAAAATTATTGCAAATGTTCCGGGAATAGCGCATAAAGTTGCACCAATTGCACTAGACGCATCAAAAGCTTTTGCAACTGACGCCGCATCTGCTGCTGGAACTGCGGTGGGATAAAAAATAGCTGATAAAATTAAAGGCAATCCACAAAGTGGATCACCACCAACAATCAAACAAGTTATATCAGAAATCGCTCCAACAAAAGAAACTCAACGTGCTATGATAACAACAACAAAAAAGCTTTTATCACCAAAGGGCTAGCAGATTATACAAAAGTTAATATCTAAAGTAACAGCGCCGCAATAAAACTGTTACCGTTAGAAAATTGTTATCGTTAGAAAATCATGAATGAAAATTATATCATCTAATAAATAAAAAATGTCTGTCAAAAATTATCTCGATTTAACAGAAACTTATGACAACGACAACACCGTAACAGAATTTGAATATATTGAGTATCTCCACGAAAATTCAAATCAGCCAAATAAAGCTGGTGTTAGAACATTTAATACCCGAGACGAAAATGTATTTTTATTACCTCACAAGGCAATATTGGAAGTTCGCGGCCAGATTATGACAATAGCTAATGTACCTGTTGTAAATGCAGCTAACACAGAAGTAGCTCTTATAAATGATGGCTGGAGTTTATTTAAAAGTGCCAGATATCAGTTGGCCAATCAAACTGTTGAGGATATTTCAAGTCACCTACAAGTTGCAAGTACAATCTTAAATATTATTTCGTTTTCCGATGATGACTCCAGATCGACTGCAACTAATATGATGTGGTTTAAAGATACCGGAAGTGGTGGGTCTGGTTTTATGGCATCGTCTGAATTTTCAACCGGAGGTCCACCTCTTTTAGTGGCTGGAGCTAATGCCAATGCAGATGCTGCAACTGTAAGAAATTTTCTTATTGCTAATGCTGCTGCGCTAGGTATAGTCGAACCAGGTGAAGACGCTGGTGATGCAGCTACAAGAGTTTCACTTACTGCAGCTTGCAATAATCTTAGTATAACACCACCAGGTGCGGCTGCAACCGGCACTGAAATGTTGAATTTGATTAATAACTCATTTACTACCGTCAGAAAAAAATATACGTTACAATGAAGGTTATACCAGAAGAAATGCACTTGCAGCAGCATCACGTCAAATTACAATGATGTTACTGTTAAGTACAGTATTTGGCTTTTGTCGCGACTACAATAAAGTATATCGTGGAGTTAAACATACACTTATTTTAGATCGATCAGAACAGAACGACTGTTTATTTCGGGCTAGCGGAGCTGACGTACAGTTTATCATAAATAAACTTGCGCTGTGGATGCCACGAATAACACCATCAATCACTAAAATGTCAGAATTAAATAATACACTTGATAAACTCTCAAGCAGAATTAATTTTCAGCAACATAAAATATATCAAACAGCTGTTCCAAATACTACCGACTACACATGGCAAGTTACAACAACGTCAAGTGAACAACTGCCGAGGCAATTATTTGTTGTATTTCAGCAACAAGCGCGACGCGGTAACCAACAACAAAATAACGCAATATTTGATAATGCCGATGTTAGACGAATACACGCTAGACTAAATTCAAAGCAATATCCAGAACGAGCAATAGAATGTAATTTTGCAGATGACACTAATAAAAATATTACTAGACCTTACATGTACCTGCTCGACGCAATGCAAAAATATCAGGATGTTGGAGACGGATCTCAGATATCAGTAGAGAATTTCGTACACTTTATCCGATAATTTTTTTTGATGTTAGTAAACATAGCGAGCGAGCTGTCGACAGCACAGTTGATATTGAAATTACTTGGACATTAGGAGCAGTTCCAGTAGCGCAGTTGTACGTGTACGCGTTAGTGATCAGCGACAGATCTATTACGATTGATTCTATTGGAGGTAAAATGACAGTCCAAGTTTAATCTGTAACTTTAATATAAGATGACAAAATATATTGTAAAAGAAATACATTTAACTGATGGTCAAGTTAAAAAAATTAGCAGCTGCTGTTGCAAGGCAGAGGCAGGTATCATTAAAAATCAACCCTGACATTTCCAAGGGTACTTTAACAAAATTAATGTTAACCAAAAAACAAATAAATAAGTATAACCGTGGCAAATCTTTTGTTTTAAATTTAAGTGCCACACAAATAACAGCAATGTCAAAACAAGGTGGTTTGTTTGGTCCGGCATTATCAGTAATAGCCAGAACGTTTTTACCTAAACTTTTGCCGGTGTTAGGTACATTAGGACTAGCAGCAGCGTCTGAAGCAATATCTGGCACAACGAAAAAAGCAGTTGAAGGCAGTGGTATAAAGAAACTTTCAGTTTAATTTTATGTGACTGATAAATATAATGCCCCGACGAAGAAAAACAACAACGAAAAAAAAGACACCGCGACGTCGAAGAACAACCAAAGGAGGATTTATTCCAATAGCTCCACTTTTAGTGGCACTAGTGGGAAGTCTACTGCCAAATCTGCTGAGAATAGGACGAGGACTAACATTACCGGGAACACGGTCCCGCAAAGTAACTTTGATATACTTGATAAGCTAAAACAAGTACAAAATTTCCACGGAGCTTATTCCAAAGATGAACTTGCTGGGAAAATCACTTGTGATTTTCTAGGTGGATCCTGTGTGATAAATATACAAGATTTCAATGACGGATCTGGTACACATTGGGTAGCAGTTTATAATAACAATTATTTTGACTCGTTTGGACTTCCTCCAAGTGACGCAATAAAAAAATATATGTCCAGATATAAAATAATTAATTACTCGTCCAATCAACTTCAACCTATTGGAACATCAGCTTGTGGATATTATTGCGTGATGTTTATAAAACAGATGTCTAAATCCCCTGACAACGTCAGGAGATCGGATTCCAATTTTTTAAAATTTATTTTACAGTTTGACAAGCATCCTTCTCACGCTAATGATGAGATTGCACAAAATTATAAATAATTTTGCCAATTTTATCTAAATTACAAATATATAATGTTAACATATTGTCTCAAATGTAAAACTAAAACAGAAAATATCAATTAAACAACAGAAAAAACAAAGAACAACAGGATGATGCTGAAAAGTGTTTGAGCAATCTGTGGAAAAAGAAAAAGTATGTTTTTGAGGAAATTGTCTGGAGCTGGATGTTGTCAAGGACGTTATTTTAGTATACGATTGAAAACAAATATTATTATAAATCTGAAAAAAATTATTGTTATAAATCTGAAAACAAATATTATAAATCTGAAAATATATAATGATATGCAAGTGCGATTCTGACAGAGATTTATGTCACGAGCAAAATAAAATTGTCACATACTGTCAACAATGTAACAACAAAGAAATAATTGGAACAGGTATAGGCATACATAAAGTAATTGGCAAATTGCCGAAACCAAAAGGCGGTTGGACATTGCCAGGCCATAAATATACTGGACCTTATAATCCGGTTGATAAACAACTAAATGAAAATGATAATCCGCTGCCAGGTCAAGAACCTTACAATCAAGTTGATGAGATAGCAATGCGCCATGATATCTGCTACCGTGATATAGAACGTCCTGATAAAATTCGTGTAGAAAACTCAAAATTCGACTGTGATAAGGTAATGTTGGACGAACTTCGTGATATGAAACTAATAAATATGCGAGAAAGGGTTGACCGAAAGTTGGTGCATGGTTTTATTGGAGCAAAATATAAACTCGGGCTTGGAAAGCCTCGTCTTGGACAATTGTATGATGATCTTGCCTCGAAAACTCTAGCGTCTGAGCTACACAAACCTAAAAAAAAGTTTCCGCGACGTAAAGTTGTCGCAAATTTTTTAACGATATCTGGTCGATAGATTTAGTAGATTTGTCAAATCTAGCAGAATTTAACGATAACAGAAGATATCTTTTTAATGTCATAGATGTTTTTAGTAAATATGCTTATAGTGTGCCAGTTTCAGACAAGACAGGAACGTCAATAACTGATGCGCTAAAACAAATAATAACAACTGCAGAAAGAAAACCAAATACAATCTGGACTGATCACGGAGCAGAATTTTTTAATAAAAAGTTCGAGCAGTTTTTTGCTCCAAAATAACATCAAAAAATATGTCACAGGGAACGAAGGTAAAAGCGTTGTCGTCGAGCGATTTAATCGTACACTAAACGAAAAAATTCATAAGTATTTATCAGCTAAAAATACAAATAAATATATTGATAATTTACAAAACATTGTTGACGAATACAATAACACGAAACACCGAACCACTAAAATGTCGCCAGATGACGCAATTAAAACTCCGATATTGGCGAACGAAAACATGTACCGCAGACATAAATTTAAAGTTGGTGATCGAGTTAGAATTTCTCTGACGAAAAAAACATTTGAAAAAGGATTTACTCCAAACTAAAGCGAAGAATTATTTGTTGATGATAAAGTACTTTTAACAATACCTGTAACATACGCACTAAAGGATTTATTGGGTGAGCCTATAAGTGGTAGTTATTATGAACAGGAATTTCAGAAACCTTCCCAAGACGCATTTGTTATTGAAAAAGTTATCCGAAAACGCGGTAATAAAAGTTTAGTTAAATGGAGAGGATATAGTGATAAATTTAATAGCTGGGTGCCAACTAAGTCGATACAATAATGTTATTATAAATTTGTTCGTACTTTACAAGTACAGATTTACATTTGATCGTTTTACATAACGAAATAAATTTGTAATTTTCTTGTATTATCAACTGGCATTAAATTAAATATTTTAACAAAAATAAAATCATATTTTATATTTCTTTTGATGGCCAGTTATTTTTATATTTAAAAACGGTTTGATAAACTGCCAAAATATTTGTTGCTCGGTAACTGTAAAATTAAATTTTATTATTTTTTTAGCAATGTGATACTTAACATTATAACGTCCAGTTGTCGGCCTGCTGTAATTTTTTTCTGTCAGTGACAGTAACTATTTCATCGTCGGACTCGTTGTTGTACAAAATATCATCTTCGCTATAGCTAGAAAATTTATCTGTGATTGGCAAAATTACTTGTAATTTTGTGGCGATATAATCTTCCGCGTATATGTCAGCAAGTCTTTTCATCAAGTTCATATTATAATATATTTTTATCTAATTATAAATAATAATGGCCAGCGAAACAAAATCTCCAGAAGTAAAATATCATCAAAAAGTTAATATATTAAATTACAAAGAATTAGCTGAGGCAGTTCGAAAATGTATGTCGGGTTATAGTGCATATTTGGTTAATGTGAATATAATGCAAGGCGAGTCTGATAAAATTCTCCTAACAACGGCAGAAAAAAATAAACTTAATGAAAGTTCATTTTTAACATTAAAATTTGATTAAGATGATATTTTGATTTTTGCACATAATTGTCTTACTAAAACCGAGCTAAGAAACATCATTGATCGTCACTAAATCTGTCGAAGGTTAACGTTGACGTTGTTGATTTAGTTATGCCGTAGGCTACAAATTTTATTGCACGGGAATTAATTTTAAGGTGATTTGCGGCAGAATAAATTGATTTAAATTTCATTTCTTCTTCAGTCTCCAGATTTACTGAAATAACTGATCTTTTAGGATTTTTAAAATTATTACCACCACCAATTCCTCTTCTACTATCTTCTTTTGATGTTACCAGATCTAAATTTTCTAAACGATTATCGGTCTTAATTTTGTTAATATGATCGATAACTAAATTACTTGAAATAACACCGTTAAAAGTTTCATAAACAAACCCATGCGATAGATAACGAACCTGGTCGGTTTTAGTTTTACGCACCATCACATTCAAATAGCCGCTGTTTTGCATAAAACCAATAATATTTTTTGTTTTTCTATGCCGGATAATTCCGCAATCGTTAGCTTCATATAAATCAAATACTGGATGAGGTTGAAACTCATTTTGTAAAGCTAAATTTTCAATATTATCATCGCTAATCGAGCCATTTACTCGATAGACTCGCTGTCCTTCTGGAATGTCCTCGCAAAACAAACTATAAACTATAAATAAAATCTTTTCTGAACATTTCGGTGATATCTGTATCATCTCCTTTTACTGACATTATCATACCAGCCGTAATTGGTTTTTCTACAGATGTTTTAGATTTTATACAAATAACCGAACCAAGTGCATTTGCAGCATATAAGTTGTACATTGGATGAACATGATAAGTTTTTTGCTCTTCCGCTGTCATTCTGATATATCTCAAAATTTCTGTCATTATACTATAGGGATTTTATATCTCTAATTGAAAAATAAGTTTAAAAAATCAATTAAATATAAAAATACTATATATAATGTTAAAATTGCGCGATATTGCTAAAAAGAGCATTATCAAAACAGACAAAATTGCTAGTGCATTCTCAGGATATGACAACAGTTACAAATTTGATGATCAAAATGTTTTAGCAAATTTTAACTCTACAAATTTATATTTCATCTTTTACAACCTGTTGTATCTAAGGAACTTACAGCTCACAAAAGTATCAAGCTAATAGTTCAGTATCACATGCTTTTATCAAAGTTACATGTAATCGAAAAAGATATATTTGATATAATCTTTGAAAATACAAGTTTCGACAGCGAAATTTCAGAACCATATTTAACAGCTAAATCACGAAAATTATTAACTGGAACAAATATTTCCTCTGTCGCCGATGAAATACACCAAGAAATAAATAAAAAAATTGGAGGAATTTACTTCATCTGGGTCAGGCTGAAAATTTGAAATGATAAAGGAAGTTTTAATTCATACAGCAAAATATAACGTACTTCGAGGTAGTTCTTACGTTGATCTTCCAAAAAAAATTAAAAACAAAAAATGCTGTATAAATGTCAAAAACAACGACGATCAATGTTTTCGTTGGTCAATTTTGTCGGAGAGACATCCACAGAGTGACCACAGTGACAGAATTGAAAAGTATTTGCCATACAAAGACGAACTAGATTTTAAAGGAATAACTTTTCCAGTCGCAGAAAATCAGATACCAAAGTTTGAAAAACAAAACAATATTTCAGTAAATGTTTTCGAACTAGATGAGCGAGAAAATGTTCACCAAAGGTATATTTCAGAGGCTGCTACAAAAAAGACAATAAATTTATTATTTTCTCGAGGACATTACGTTTGGATAAAAAACGTTAACGGTTTAGTTGGCGGACAGTATAACAAAAAGAAAAAGAAGAAATATTTCTATTACAAATATTTGCAGGGTTTTTCTAAGAATGAGAAACTACAGGAACATCTTAAATACTGTATCAACGTTCAAAGAATAACTATGCCCGGCGAAAAAGAAAAAGTCTTAAAATTTAAAAATTATTATCATAAGCTAAATATCCCTTTCGTTATTTATGCGGATTTCGAGTGCCTACTCGTTCCAGTGGCTGGAGCTGAAAATAATCCTAATAAATCAAGTACAAGAAAAATACAGCAACATGTTCCTTGCGGAGTAGCTTATAAAGTAGTTTGTTGCGTCGACGATAAGTTTTCATGTCCAATAAAGTTATATAGATGTAAGGATAGTGAATTTGAAAGTCCGGCGGTATGGTTATTAATAAATCTGATAGATGATGTTAATAAAATTTCTAACAAATTATTTAAGACAGCTCCAATGAAAATAACATCTAAGCAACAACTTGAATTTAACGAAGCGGTTAATTGTCATATTTGCGAAAAGTTATTGGTAGACTCCAACGGAGTCCGTGATAAAGTTCGTGATCATTGTCATTTAACTGGGCAATACAGAGGGGCAGCTCATAATAATTGTAATTTAAACTTTCATGCACCAAAGTTTATACCTGTCGTTTTACATAACTTTCGTGGCTATGATAGTCATATCATTGTAGAAGCTTTTTGTAATGAGGAAATTAAATCTAAACTAAAACTAAATAATAACATAAAATGTATTCCAAATAATTTTGAAAAGTATATGTCAGTTACTCTCGGAAAATTACGTTTTATTGACAGCCTGCAATTTATGGCAGCATCATTAGATGAACTTGTAAAAGGTTGCAGCACTTTTAGTAATCTGCAAAGTTGCTTTGGTGAAAACTACGTCGATCTGACAAAAAAAAGGTATCTTTCCGTATGAGTATCTCGACGACTGGAGCAGATTTGATGAAACTTCTCTGCCTAACAATGATAAATTGTACTCGCAGCTAAAAGGTGAAGATGTGTCAGATGACGAGTACAAATATGCACAAAATATTTGGAATAAATTTAGGTGTAAAACATTTGGTGATTATCATGATATATGTTTGAAAACAGATGTTTTATTACTAGCAGATGTTTTTGAAAGTTTTCGTCGAGTAAGCTACAGCAATTATGGACTAGATCCTTGCTGGTATTATTCCGCTCCTGGGCTGTCGTGGGACGCTCTATTAAAAACAAGCAAAATAGAATTAGATCTCTTAACAAACGTCGATATGTTTAATTTTATTGGAAAAGGTATCAGAGGCGGAATTAGTGTTATAACAAAACAAATATGCAGTAGCTAATAATAAATATCTAAAAATTTATGATAAAAATCTCCCGTCGAGTTATATTATTTATCGAGATTGCGTCAATTTGTATGGATATGCAATGTCAGAGCCAATGCCGTGCGGTGGATTTCATTGGATATCTCCAGATCAATTTCTGAAAGAAACTGAAAAAGATTTTTCCGATGTCAGTTATTTTGTTGAAGTTGATCTAGATTACCCTAATTCGTTACATGATCTACACAACGACTACCCATTTTGTGCAAAGTCGATGATGATAATTACAGTTTACTATCACCCGAGCAACGAACCATGACAACAGCAAAAAATTCGATTGTTAATAAGTTAGTTCCAAATTTGCTAAATAAAAAAAATTACGTGATACATTACAAAAATTTAAAACAAGTAGTAGATGCTGGACTAATTCTGAGAAAAGTCCATCGCGTACTAAAATTTAATCAGTCGAGGTGGATGTCAAATTATATTGACTTAAATACCAAACGTCGTGCTGTGGCTAAGACCGACTTTGAGAAAAACTTTTTTAAGTTAATGAAGAACTCGGTTTTTGGAAAGACAATGGAAAATATTCGAAAGCGAGTTTCTATCGAAATTGTAAATGATATAAATTGCAGAAATAAATTAGTTAACGATGATAGTTTTGTCAGCATGAAAATATTTAATGAAAATCTTGTTGCAATACAACGACGAAAGACAAATTTAAAGTTAAATAAACCGATTTATGTTGGTGCAGCTGTACTTGATATATCAAAGTGGCTAATGTGCGACTTTCACTATAATTTTACTAAAAAGCAGTGGCCAGATTCAGAGTTGCTATTTACTGATACAGATTCGCTAGTTTATAATATAAAATGTGAAGATGTCTATGAAGATATTTACAATAATAAAAATTTATTTGATTTATCTGATTATCCGACTAGTAGTGGATTTAATGATAATACGAATAAAAAAGTTATTGGTAAATTTAAGGACGAATTTATGTTTGTGCCGGTGAGAGAGTTTGTTGGATTAAGGAGTAAGATGTATGCTGTCATATTAGATGACAATAAACTTACAAAAAAAGCAAAAGGATTTCCTCGAGGATATGTGAAAAAGATGATGAATTTTAGCAGCAGGAAGGGTGAACAGACCACTCTTATAATTAAGCCAAATTTTAGTGATAATTGAGGCAAGTGGTCTGTTCGACTGCCATACCGCGAAATCATTTGTCTTAATCATCAGGCAAACATATTCATTACCAAATGTCTGTCCCCCCCCCTTCCTGCGGTGGACCCTACAAATTGGTTTCGAGCAAATTTTGCATTATGATTAAGACAAATGTGTAGGGTTCGACTGCCATACCGCGCATATCATATTCCCCTTCTTGTCTGCTGTTATCTTACACACATATGCGGTCATTCACCCTTCCTGCTGCTATAATTAAATAGTCAGTATAAATATTATTAATATGGTTGTCATCGGAGAACCTCATTCTGCTAGATTAGCACGAGAAAGACTAGAAGCAATTAGAAAATATTTACCTGTTCGTGATGCTGTCAAGCAACAATTACAACAACGACAAGAATCTCATGTTGAATTTGAGGAGGATACAAAACAATTATTTAAACCTATCACTGAGACCACTAAAGGTCTTCTTCCTGTGTTAGAGAAAACCGCTGAAGAAACTGGAAAAATAGCAAAAAGAACAAAACAAACAAAAAAGATTCTTAGAGAACTTCCAGCCGAAATATCTGCTGCGATGCCAGTCCCGGAAATACCTGAGGATGCAGACCAGGCAGAAGAAGGTGCTGAAGCACTATCTCCTGAACCAAAATCAACAGTTAAATTGATAGATAAATTTCATGAAGAAACTGTTAAGGTAATTAAAAAAATTAAAATAAATCAATTAGCTGAATTTGCTTTTGAAAGTTTTAGTCGAAGAGGTAAATTAATGAAATCTGAATACACTAAAGATATTAAAACCCGTGAACAATGGCAAAAATCATTATATCGCATAAAAATGAATGTTGAACAAACTAGAGCTGATGATCCACTATATCAGGATTATGTTAGTGAAATTAATAAATTATTCAAATTAGAAAAGGAGAAAAAACAGAGTAAACAACCTTCAAAACAAACAGCACCAAAATCACAAATATCAGTTCTATCTCCTACATCAAAGAAAACAACATCATCGAAACCAAGTGAAGAGGAAGAAGAAGAATTTCAAGACGCTCCCGGTGTAATTGGAAGTGGTTTAGGAAGTGGTCTTATTACTTGTCCTAATAACATCCTTGCCGATGTTGAACGACTAGAAATCCTCATCGGAGGAAAACGAGCTGGTAATAATTCCCCAGAAATCATTAATGAAGCAGCTATATTGCAGACGATTATTTACCGGTGGTATCATGGACGTTGATGTTTATCAGTCTCTTATTAATGAAATTGCCGATGACTACTACAGCGACTGAGTATGTAATTAAATACAATTACTATAATAAAATGATCGTACATAGTACTCAACGTGGACTAACTATGGTCAGGGTGATAAATTCACGATTACCAGTATATAAAACGACATACGGAAATGGACTAGGTGATGTTGTTCAGGGTCTATTTAGAAGGATAGCCCCAAAAGCAATACCGATTGCAAAGCAACTGGGAATGAAAGCAATTGATGTTGTTCGTGAAAAAGGTATTGGTGCTGTTGGTAATGTTGCTGGTAAAGCATTTTCAGCGATTAAAGATAGATTAACACGATTAATACGCAGACCTGTGGTCCGACCTCAACCAGTAAAATTACCTAGTACAGAAGTAATGCCTGCAAATGTCAGTAAAATAATAAATCAAGTTGCTAATCAAAAACTAGCAGATTTGGTTGATGTACCAATGTCAGAAAAAGAAAAAAATATAACTGCTAGTCTGATAGCAGGAAGTGGTCTCACTTCCCGAAGTGGTCTTCGTTTTAGACGATAATAATTATAATAAAGATGTTCAAGCGAATATCTGATCCAGCATTTGACATGGGCGCACCAGTACTTAAAGATGAGTCTGTGCGTGATTATCAATATTATTCTTATGACGCTCGAATTCCAGATCAACGTGGACGAATTGAACTGCAAGTTCAGGATACAAGTAGGTATTTCTTACCCGCTGAGGCTTTTATTGAAGTAGAAGGTGAAATTTTAAATATCGCTAATCCTGCAGCACCAGTAGCATATGGAGACGATGTTAATGTCGGTTTTGTTAATAATGGTATTATGGCATTATTTGACAGTGCAACGTACATGATTGACGGAAAAATATTGAATCTATTCAGAAGGACGTCGACGTTGCAACAACAATACTTGGTCTTGCAAGATATAGTGATGATTATTCAAGATCAGCTGGTCCATCAATGATGTTTGCAAAGGATACAACTGATTCTCCAGAGTATCAACAATATGAAATAGGACAACCAAGAAATTTTGCTAGAAACGCCAATGCGGATGTACAAAGTATGATTATTAATGTAGATCCAGATTTTAACTTAGGATTTAGATCACGTCGAGCAATGTTGCGTGGTGGAAGAAGAGCATTTTCATGTGTGATTCCACTATCACATATATTTGGATTTTGTAGAAATGTCAGAAAAGTCATTTTTGGAGCTAAGCATACAGTTGTACTTGTACGAAAAGCAACCGACAATGATGCATTATGGAGACTCGCTGGTGATCCTGGCAAAGTAATTCTGACAAAACTTTCATTGTGGATGCCGGTGATGACCCCATCAATAACTGAAGAAGATCGTCTACTCTCTTTTATGAATCAAGGTGGTAAATCAGCATTATCGTGGTTAACAATGACCACAGATGTTGTTCAGAGTAATATTAATGGTTTATTTACGTGGCAAATAGCATCACAACAAGGTGTTTCTGCACCACGACATATGTTTATTGCATTTCAAGATGCTGCACGGGTGGATGATCAAACACGTAGTATTATGATATTTGATAATCTTGGTGTTTCCGAAGTTTCTCTAAGAATAAATGGACATCAAGAACCATCCGAAGATATTTTACTGAATTTCGATCAAAATCATGTAGCACGTGTATTTCACCGTTTAATGACGTTCATGGGACGTGATCAAAATGTTGATACTGGTTTACAAATATCACAATTGGATTTTACAACCTTATACCCAATTTATTATTTTTCGCTCGAACATTTAGATTTAACCAGACAATCTGTAGTCGATATACATTTTCGAGCTCGTGTGACAATAGGAACTATTGCCAATTACAGGGTAATTGCTGTCATACTTAGCGATAAAGCGATGTTACTTGAAGGTGCTGGTGGACGAATGAGAGTCGTTGATGCTGCAGTAGAAAACATGTAATTAGATTATTTATAAATATTATAATGTCGTATAATAATGTTAGTGTTAGTCTGACTCCTGGTCAGATTAAAAAGATACAATCAGCATCAAAAAATAATTGCGGATTAAAAATATTGCTAAAGAAAGATCAGATGAGCGGCTCAAATAAATTATCTCTTACAGAACGTCAACTCGGGTATTTCAATGAAGCAAAAAAATCAAATAAAGGTATAAAACTTAATCTTTCTGCGGGTGCCATTAAAGATATAATTAAGACGGGTGGTATATTTCCACTTCTTGCTGCTATACCAGCATTAATTGCCGCTGCAGCTCCAGCTGTTGCAAAAGCAGCTGCATTAGGTGCTGTTGGAACTGCTGCTGGAATGGCATTAAAGAAAGCAACCGGACAGGGAATCAAAAAAAAGGGAAGGGGTCTAAGATTACCAGGGACCCCACACTGGTACGGAAAAGGCCTAAGATTACCAGGGACAGTTTACTGATATCTCCTATGTCCAATTTTGATTTACTAGATGCTGCTAAAAAATTAAAAATAAAAAATTTTAGAGGAGTTTTCATGCGCGATCAATTACCAAAACAACCAAACAATATTGAAACAGGTATTATTAATCTCGATGAAAATTCTGGTCCAGGCACGCATTGGGTCGGATATGCAATTGATCCACGTGGAATTATTTATTTTGATTCATATGGACTAGCTCCACCAAAAGAATTCTTAAAGTATATTAGTTGCTATCAAAGTATTCCAATATGGTATTCAACATTACCTACACAAACATTAACCGATCCACCAATATGTGGTCGAGAAGTACTTAATGTACTTGATGCTATATCAAAATCAACAAAACCACCCCACAAAGTTGTACATGAATATACTACGACGTCATATTTAAACAGACATTAGTAAATATAATGGTGGATATTTATGGAAGATCTTCCTGTAGAGGTCATCAGCAGGCTGATTTATCTAAGTATGCAACTCTTGATCAACTCAGAAATGAAATTGATGATTTATTAAATCTCGCAAGTGTGGATCAAAACGAAGTAGTTGTTTTTCAGGATAAACAAGGACGATTAAAAACAAGTAATATACAACTACCAGATGTTCTTATAAGAATTCCAACTGCAGTCGTTGATAATATAGTTATTTTTGCCGATCAAGGTAAAATACAAGATTCTGGTACATCACTCAGTAATTATATTAAGAAATCCGGCGATGTATTTACCGGAGACATTAATATGAATCAGAATAAAATCACTGACATTGGAAATCCAACCGCAGATGCAGACGCCGCAACAAAGAAATATGTCGACGATCAAGAATCTAAATATGTACTGACCAACCGCGGTATAATGCGCGCATTTCTCGATATGAATAACAACAGCATTACTAATCTCAGAAGACCAGAGACAGATTTTGATGCAGTTAATAAAAAATACGTCGATGATAAGGAAGTTCCAATCAGTAATGAAATAACAACACTCAAAAATGAATTTCTTAGTCACGTGAATATGTTTTTAAGTTTTCACAGAAACATAAACAAACTTAAAAATGATTTTTTTGGAAACCCATCAAAGGTTGATATAAAACTTGATGATATTAATAAAAAATTAATTGATATAGAAGCAAAACTTTATTTTACAAATGAGGAAGTAAAAAGATTAGAAGGTGATATTGCCAGTAGAATACCTAATATTGTTCAAAAAACTAATCTGATTAAAATTCCACACGGACAAATTAAAAATATCGTATACACAGTAGCATCAAGATCATCAACATGGACACCACAAAATAATACTATCAAATATACAGCAGAAATTATTGGTATTTACAGGCTGTCCGTATTTAGTGATGAAAGATTTGCTATAATTAACAGATATATATTGCGTCATTCAACTGTTTCTCTCTCTGGAGTTGTATCTATATTGTTAAGTAAAGATGTTGAAGAAACATTTACACTGAGAATATATGATCAAAAAATAAACTCAGTGCCTTATTGGTGGCATCTGGAATTTGTGGTTGAAACACCGCAATTAATCACTTAATATAATAATAATGGATCAACCTCAGTCTCGCATTGACGTTCAACTTTACAGATGCAATCAAGTATGTGAACGTCTGACTAAACTAAATAATTTTATCGACTATTATAACAAGAAAATAAAAAAATACAAAAGACGTATAGTTATTATCGATTTAGTTGTTTACTCGGTTTCTGCTGTTATTACTGGAACAGGATTATTATTATCAACATTGACAATGACAGCACCTACTATTATAACCATTATTGTTTCAGCATCAACGACTATTGCTGGTGTTCTAGGTATTATAACCAAAAAGATACATACTTGTACAAATACTGAATTGCACGATTATATGATTAAATTACACACAGTGGTAGAGGCATGTTCTAAATTATCCTTATATATTTCTTCGTGTGTTAGTGATGGTGAAATATCTGATACTGAATTCGCGATGATGATGAAAACTTATGATGATGCTTTTAAGGTGATCGCAAATGATTTTAATGAATTAAATAGCAACAATAATAATAATGACAGACAGGGAATTACTTCAGCAGATTGTCACTAATACAACTCCGTCAAAAACTACTATGATATCGTTAAGTTCGACCAATCCGGA
>JAECUM010019669.1:0-37752 GCA_016617855.1 Megalonaias nervosa
TGTATTTTGCCTATCACTAGAAACCAAAATGGAAATAAAAATGTAAGATTAGCATATTGACACCACTGTCACCACTGTACCCATATACGAACTGATATTTTTAGTTTATGTTGTGTGTATTATTTTAATGAGATTTCTTTCGCAATAGAGCTATGGATGCACGACCTATAAATCAAAGTCATCAAATCGGTAACTAAAGCAGGCAAATAAACATAAAATCATATACGTATAAAATCATATACGCATAAAATCATATATGTATAAAACCACATTTAAATTATTGCATTAGTTTTTTTTTCTCGATAGTCTTAAGTGTCAGATGATGAAAGATACATAATGATGCAATGGAGTTTCAGATACATAATGATGCAATGGAGTTTCTTTTTGGAAGTGATAGTCTTAATGAAAATGTTTGACTTCTATCTATATATCTAAGTAAATTATATGAGCGTATCTTCCAAAGTTGTTTTGCATAATTCGATGTGGTTATAACAGGATCTGTCGTTTACTCTTGATTCAAATACTAAGTAGGCAAATAATGTCAAAGGAGGGGATAAAATTAATTGAAACATGCAAATGTTACATATCAAGAACTTCTTTTCAGTCGCTTTACTGCGATTTAATCTTACATTCAAATAATTGTGCAGTTAGTGCTTATTTCAAAAGCAGGTACGCCTACGTCTTTCGTTGGATGTGTCGTGGATATATCTCTTGTATCGGACACCCACATCGTGATTGCAGCCTGAGTTTTCCATCGCTCTTGATGTATAAAAAATAGTGACAATAGCAGGGACATGAGAAATGCACCAAGTGTGTAAACGGGGACCTTTCTTCAAAGTTATTCTAAGCTAGAATTGTTAATAGAAGCAACATGTACAATTTTTTCCAACCGATGACGTTCTCAGCTGAAGGCGTTTCCACGTACGCTGGTGTGTAATCTCATGAATTCCCTCTATTTACACCAAATATAAACACACACACACACACACACACACACACACACACACACTCTTATGAATTTGCTTACATTAGTAGGTTCGCTTCAACGAAAGCATTCGTTCAGTTCGCTTACAATCGACTTTGTTGGCTTTTGCAAATGAATATGTAGCCAGGGTCAAAATGTCGTGAAGGCTTAATTTATATTTGTATTGCCATACTATTGTTGTATTGCCATACTATTGTTTTATAGAAATACTATTGTTTCATTGCCATACTATTGTTTTACAATGAGAGGACAAAGCTATTGCTAAAATAGATTACGCACCTCTAGTAAATTACAAGCACTGAGTTGCAGTACACTGAACACCTCTGTCTGCGTTGGTTCGTGTTTTGGGCTCGCCCAATGTGGGTATGTGACAAAGCTTGCCAGTTGTCAGTTGGGTCGGTGTTCTTGTGTGGGTTTTCCATGGTTCTTCCTCCACAAGTTATACTGGCCGCCATGTAAAGCCTATTGTCTGCTGAAAATGGTGTTAAACCCACAACAAAAACATCTACATTGTGCAAGGCAAACAATTTCAAACTTCCTTGTTTTGAATTCTTTTCATTAATTGATGTTATTTCTATTTATGTTTACTTCTAGATTTATCGTTGAGATATGTCTTTTTTACTTGATGGTGTGAAGGAAGCACCGAATAATGGCCATCAAAAACCAAATGTAACTAACGGTGCGAGTAAAGTTTAAAATAGCACCATCATTTAGGCTTAAGTTTCGCTTACGCACAATTGATGCAAGATAAAATGAAACGTTACCGCAATGTCAACAACCATACATTTGCTTTTCCTGGTTATGTGTTTGACAGTGCGTGCGTACCAACCAAACTAAACCGGATTCAACCAGATTGAAGCAAATAAACAGCTCTATCCACATAGTTGTTAAAATACTACAGAATGGAAAAACACAGTGAGTTAAGCATGACATTACTTCTAATAATTAATTTTTAACATAGCTTTAGCTTATATTCACATAAATTTATATATATATATATATATATATATATATATATATATATATATATATATATATATATATATATATATATGTGTGTGTGTGTGTGTGTGTGTGTGTGTGTGTGTGTGTGTTGTATCATTGCTGTACCACTAGATGTAGAAATATTTCATTAAAAGGAAACAATGCTTGGCGAGTTTCCTTTCGATGAAAAACTTACACATCGAGTGGTATATCAATGACACAGCGTGTACACATACTATACATATGTTTTATTTATATCACATACATATACACATCCTAGCATTTCCAGCGGAGTTAACATTGACTACAGTCAACTGTGTGTTGATGGAGTGAACGAATTCTTCGCATCCGTGCTCATTGTGTCGGTTTCAAAATATAGTGTTGTATATTTTGCGGGTGTTCACAATCCTCTTTGCAAACTGATAAGTTGCTTCTTTTCTTTTTTTTCGAGTTTCTATTTTCATTGATATTGATTAAATAAATATAAGACACACTCATAACTTAAATATGAAAGTTGGTTTAAATTAAGAAAGTAGAGCACTACAAACACAGTTTGAATAACTTATTGAACACTGAACGCACAGCCATTTACTAACCGGCGGGTATATTGAGAGGAATGGGAATATAAACAAAACGAAATGACGAACCAGCAAGAGGTAATCCAAACATTCAAATATATTTACAGTTGATCTAAGTCATTATTGTATTAATTAACATTGCTATCAACCATAAGATTAGTTTTATCTCAATCTCTCTCTTTGCCCTTTCCATTGGTCGGGTTTTCTGTACATTTTATCATTATTCATCGGTCCAGAGACATCGTCGCATGACACCAGCAAAAATCTTCTACGCTCGTTTTTCATGGATTTTCGCACGTATTTTGCTACTATGGTCCGGAGAGAGAGAGAGAGAGAGAGAGAGAGAGAGAGAGAGAGAGAGAGAGAGAGAGAGAGAGAGAGAGAGAGAGAGAGAGGGAGGGAGGTGGTGGTGGAAAATTGCTTCAAGGTTATATTTCATTGCCCATCCCTATGTGTCTCGTTCGGTCGATTCGCCAGCCTCCTGACCAACGAGCCTGAGATAGAGGGGCAGAGCGACCTTCGGACATTTTAATATTTACAAATAATCTGTTTTTAGAACATTATTATAGGTTTCTGCAGTATGTGTGTGCAATCTCAACAGTCTGTTACAATTTTGCATCATTGCTATTGTGAAAACAGTAGATAAATCCCATGGAAAGTGTACACAAACCATTACGACGACCTTTGTTCTTGTAGCTGACATAGTGTAAGTTCAGTTTCAAAGGCTTCTTGAAGCTCAAATTCTTTATCTCTTTCACTCCACAGATTTACTCATAGTTTGTCCCATATACATCAAAGAGAGAGAGAGAGAGAGAGAGAGAGAGAGAGAGAGAGAGAGAGAGAGAGAGGAAAACAGAAGGGTATTAAATGAAATTTATACTAAGTGCTTAATTTTGATCCATGATTGAGGGTGAAAATTACTTTTAGCCTACCTGACGTTTGTCATGTTGTTTAAGATATTTACTAAACTATAGTTCAAGGCCTAACCTTGTTTATGAACTTAGAAAGTTGTGGAAGCGAACTTGTTTACAATTTAATGGAGTTTTCCATTAGAAATGACTCACATCTAGGGAATTCCAAAAAATACTATTGTGTCCCAGGCCATGTTAGATATGTATATATGGAGTTATGATAAACGAAAGATTTCATTCCCATCTCATATTAGTCTTTGGGAATCTGTGATATGAGTTTGTGGTTGTCTTCAGATATACTATGAAAGTAAATAGTAATTAATTCATTCATTGGAATTATAGCGTGCTTGCGTTTGTGGTTGTCTTCAGATATATAATATGAAAGTAAATAGTAGTTAATTCATTCATTGGAATTAGTGTGCTTGAGTTTGTGGTTGTCTTCAGATATAATATGAAAGTAATTAATGTATTCAGTGGAATTATGGTGTGCTTGAGTTTGTAGTTGTCTTCAGATATAATATGAAAGTTAATATTAATTAACTCATTCATTGAAATTACAGTGTGCTTATTGACTTTTTGGACTACAACACTTCTTTGGGATTATTGAGAATCCTTTCGAGGACATACTGGATTATATCATTGTGGTACATCAAGGCATTCAAGACTCTTAGTAGATCATTACATGCAAGATTCTTAGTACATCAGAACATTCAAAATTATTGGAATTCATTCGGATTTGCGATAGGACATTTGGGATTATATTGGATTTAATTGACAATACAGAACTGATAAAAATAAATTGTTTGCTGCTTTTACTAAACTTATTGGTTTCGTTTCTTTACGTTACGTAGCTTAAAAGCCAGAGTAGTGTATATCTTCCTCCAAAACCCATGGAAATACTGTCCTCCAAAACCCATGGAAATACTGTCCTCCAAAACCCATGGAAATACTGTCCTCCAAAACCCATGGAAATACTGTAACAAAAACAAATTAATTATGCCGCTTTAGCAGCAGGAAGGGTGAACAGACCTTTTTGGTTCCTGATCTTATTTTCACAAAATAAAGGTTCCTACGAAGACTGAAAAAACAATGTCAATAACTCTAAACCGAACCTTCTAACCGAGACTATTTCCGTACGGTTGAAAACGGATAATAAATCGTTTGGGTTAGTTATTTTTGTTATTTTATTGTTGATTTTTTGTTTTTATTTTATAGTGTGTTTCGTTTACTCGCCGGGTCACTCAATATTGGTTGTTTTTCACCCTTCCTGCTGCTATAAATTAAACAACTATTATAAATATTATCAATAATGAATATTGGAGAACCACATTCAGCTAAATTAGCTCGAGAGCGATTAGAGGCAATTAAAAAATATTTACCTGTTCGTGATTCTGTCAAGTAACAACTACAATCACGTCAGGAATCTCATGTTGAATTTGAAGAGGATACAAAACAATTATTTAAACCTATCACAGAAACCACTAAAGGTCTACTTCCTGCTTTAGAGAAGACCGCTGAAGCAACTTCAATATTCTTATGACGCTCGAATTCCAGATCAGCGTGGGAGGATTGAACTTCAAGTTCAAGATACAAGTAGGTATTTCTTACCCGCTGAAGCATTTATTGAAGTAGAAGGTAAAATTTTTAAAGCGGATAATACTGAATACGATAACGATGTTGGTTTTGGTTTTGTCAATAACGGTATCATGGCTTTGTTTGACAGTGCCACGTATATGATTGATGGAAAAAATATTGAATCTATTCAGAAGGATGTTGATGTTGCCACGACAATACTTGGCCTTGCAAGATATAGCGACGATTATTCAAGATCAGCTGGTCCATCAATGATGTTTACCAAAGACACTTCTGATCACCCATATCACAAAAATGTAACTATAGGTAATGTAAGAAACGCTGCAGGAACCGCAGAAGCTCCCGCAGTAATATCAATGAACACAAATTTCAAATTAGGATTTGCATCACGCAAAGCAATGTTGAAAGATAGAATGTTTTCATGCGCAATTCCACTTTCACATATATTTGGATTTTGCAGAAATGTCAGAAAGGTTATTTTCGGAGCCAAGCACACAATTGTACTCGTACGAAAAGCAACGGACAATGATGCAATATGGCACGTTAGAGGAGCTGATGATTCTGCAACTGAGGCGCTTCATGGTAAAGTGGTATTAACTAAACTTTCATTGTGGATGCCAGTAATGACTCCATCTATTGCTGAAGAAGATCGGTTACTTGCTTTCATGGGTCAAGGTGGTAAATCAATGTTGTCATGGTTAACAATGATCACAGATGCTGTTCAGAGTGCAGTTAATGGTTTATTTACATGGCAAATAGCCTCTCAACAGGGAATAGCCGCACCACGACATATATTCATTGCGCTTCAGGATAATACACGAGTAAATAATCAAACGCGTAGTTTTGTGATATTTGACAAACTTGGCGTTTCCGAGGTTTCCTTAAGAATAAATGGACATCAAGAACCATCCGAGGATATTTTACTGAATTTCGATCAAAATCATGTAGCACGTGCATATCATCGTCTGATGACGTTCATGGGCCGTGATCAAAATGTTGATACTGGTTTACAAATATCACAGTTAGATTTTCAACCTTATATCCAATTTATTACTTTTCACTAGAACACTTAGATTTGTTTAGACAATCTGTTGTGGATATACATTTTCGAGCTCGTGTTAACAGAAATTTTGTAGATTTTCCTAATTACAGAGCAGTCGCTGTTATACTCAGCGATAAATCAATGTTACTTGAAGGTGTTGGTGGTCGCATGAGAGTCGTTGATGCTCCAGTAGAAAACATGTAATTAGATCGTTTATGAATATTATAATGTCATATAATCACGTTAGTGTTAGTCTGACTCCTGGTCAGTTTAAAAGGCTACAATCAGCATCAAAAATAACTGTGGAATAAAAATATCGCTAAAAAGAGAACAAATGAGTGGTGCAAATAAATTATCGTTGACTGAGCGTCAGTTCAGAAACTTCAATGAAGCCAAAAAATCAAATAAAGGTATAAAACTTAATCTTTCTGCGGGCGCTATCAAAGACATCGCTAAGACGGGTGGTATATTTCCTTTTCTTGCTGCTATACCAGCATTAATAGCCGCTGCAGCCCCAGCTGTTGCAAAAGCAGCTGCGTTAGGCGCTGTTGGAACCGCTGCTGGAATGGCATCAAAGAAAGCAACAGGAAAGGGAATTATGCACGCAGAAAACTAAAAAAAAAGATCACGGGCAAAACAACACGGAAGACGTCTAAGAGCACCAAACGTGCCACAGCCGGGCCGTCTAAGATTATCAGGCCCAGCATACGGTCGCAGTCTAAGATTGCCAGGGACCCCATATTCTTACGGAAAAGGTCTAAGACTTCCCCGGACAGTTAATTGATTCTGCCTATGTCCAATTTTGATTTACTCGATGCTGCTAAAAAATTAAAAATAAAACACTTTAGAGGTGTTTTTATGCGTGATCAATTACCAAACAAAACCCAAACAATATTGAAACCGGTATTATTAATCTCGATAAAAACTCTGGTCCAGGCACCCACTGGGTTGGATATGCAATTGATCCACGTGGAATTATTTATTTTGATTCATATGGACTAGCTCCACCAAAAGAATTCTTAGAGTATGTTAGCAGTATACAAAGTACTCCAATTCGGTATTCAACGCTACCAACACAAACATTA
The DNA here is from genome assembly GCA_016617855.1 of Megalonaias nervosa. Lineage (NCBI taxonomy): Eukaryota > Metazoa > Mollusca > Bivalvia > Unionida > Unionidae > Megalonaias > Megalonaias nervosa. Next base: position 7,179 of record JAECUM010019669.1, read on the forward strand.
ACTGATCCGCCAATATGTGGTCGTGAAGTGCTCGCTGTACTTGATGCTGTATCAAAATCAGCAAACCCACCTCATAAAGTCGTGCATGAATATACTAAGTTGTCACATTTAAACAGACATTAATAAATATAATGGTAGATATTTACGGAAGATCTTCTCGTGGCAAAGCTCAGCAGCAAGGTGATTTATCTAAATATGCAACTCTTGATCAGCTCAGAAATGAGATTGATGATTTATTAAATATTACAAGTGTGGATAAAAATGAGGTCGTTGTTTTTCAGGATAAAGAAGGACGATTAAAGACGAGTAATATACAACTGCCAGATGTACTCATACGAGTTCCTAATGCGGTTGTTGATAATATCGTTACTTTTACTGATCAGGGTAAAATACAAGATTCCGGTACGTCAGTCAACGATTATATTAAGAAAGCTGGTGATTCATTCACGGATTACATTATCATGAACCGAAATAAAATTATAGACCTTGGAAACTCCAGCCGCAGATACAGACGCTGCAACAAAGAAATATGTCGACGATCAAGAATCTAAGTACGTATTAGTCAACGGCGGTATAATGCGTGCATTTCTCAACATGAATAATAATGGTATTAATAATCTTAGAACACCAGAATCTGATTTTGATGCTGCAACGAAGAAATACGTCGATGATAAGGAAATTCCTATGACAACTTCGCTAAAAACAATCAATGACGAAATGACTACACTCAATGCTACTTTTTCTAGACATGTAGAAACGTTCTTAAATTTTCGTAGAAATATAAACAAAACCATTAAAGATTTTTTTTGGGAACAACCAACCGTTGACATAAAACTCTCCGACTTTAACACGAAAATCAACGATATTGTTAGTGGAATTCCTAATATCGTTCAAAAAACTAATCTGATTAAAATTCCAAACGGTCAGATAAAAAATATCGTGTATACAGTAGCATCGGGATCATCAACATGGACACCACAAAATAACACTCTCGAACATACTGCAGAAGTAACTGGGTTATACAGGCTGTCCATGCGTGGTTTAGAAATTACTGCTGCCACTTCATCATCACCGAATGTATATTATAATCCTCTACTGGTGATGCTAAATAAAAACACTAAAGAAATATTTACGCTGATATCAACGGAAATGCCTCCGAGATGTTACTGGTGGTATCTTGAATTCGTAGCTCAAACTCCTTAATTAATTACTTACCGTCATTGTATAATGGATCAAAACCAAGGACCTCAGTCCTACATCGACGTTCAACGTCACAGATATAATCAAGTGTGTAAATGTCAGACTGAATTAAAAAATATAATCGACGATTATACAGTAAAAGTAAAAAAATATCGCAGACGTATGGTTGTCATTGATATAATTGTTTACTCAGTTTCCGCTATTGTTGCTGGTGCCGAATTATTATTATCAACAATAACAATGACGGCGCCTGCAGTTGTAACAATTGTCGTTTCAACTTCAACAACTGTCGCAGGCATTCTTAGTATTATAGCTAAGAAGATATCTGCATGTACAAATACTAAATTACACGAGTATATAATAAAATTACATACAGCAACAACAGCCTATTCTAAATTATGGTCATATATTTCGTTCTACCTTAGTGATGGTAAAATATCTGATGAGGAGTTCGCAACGATAATGAAAACCTATGATGAAGCATTTAGTGACAAAGTCACTCACAATAACCAAGGCGAATTAAATAATAACAATAATAATAATGACTGACTCAAGAGAGCTACTTCAACAGATCGACACTAATACAACCCCGTCAAAAACTACGATGATCTCATTAAGTTCGACCAATCCTGAGTTTAGCGTTAACTTTCCAACCGCAATTCCTGCAAAAGAAATAGCATTAGCACAATTGCGAGTTTATTATAGCTGGCCAAATATTAGATCAAAACCATCAGGTGGACTACAGCCAAATAATTCATTAGTATTCGCTAATAAGAATAAGCCTGATGGAACTCCTGATTGGCAAGTAGTTAGTATTTCAACGGGCAGTTATCAAATAGAACAGATCAATGATGAAATTCAGCGCAGAATTAAATCAATTACAGGAAAAGAATCAAAAATAGCAATTACTGTCTACGAACCAACATTATCAGCGGCGATTGAAATAAATTCCCCTGATTATTCTGTAGATATTTATCAAAGTTCGATCAGATCAGTATTAGGATGGCCTGAAGTTCCACCGGTTTATCAAGGACCACCTGAACCAAAACGATCTGATTTTGTTATAAATGTTGAAAAATTTATAAAACTTCCAGAATATCGAAAAACGTATCCGTTGATTGAGAATCCAGATGCTTATCGTGGTTACACACATTATGCTCATTTTGTAGATTTCATTCAGGGTAAGAAAGGTACAACAAGAATAGCAATAATTAACGTTGAAGAAATTAACTCAAAATCAAAACCAATTAAATCTGAACATGGACGTGTACTTAATGATCTAAGAAATTTATTTTCAAGCATTAACATTTCTTACAACGATGATTTAAAAAATCAAATAATTGAAGTAATACAACATTTGAATCAAGTTGCATCAGACTTAGAATATGTAAATAAGGCTATCGTTGACAGAGAAAAAACATTAAACGCACCGGCAGATAGATTTCTTAATACTTACATAGTTAATGAAGACAGCCCAATTCAACGTGTAAGTTATAAACGTTTATTTACAACAGTGTTTCTTAAACATTATGGAATTACAGAAGAACAGCTACCAACATTTGTAATTCCGGAATTTAACTCTGAAGAGCTAAAGAAATCAGTTAATGATCTTATTGATGAACACTTTAAAAGAATATGTGATTCATGGAAAAAATTAATACCTACACCAACCATTCTTAAATATAATAAGATCCACACGGTGGAGGTCGTCATATTTCTCCTGATATTGTTAATATAACATCAACGATCGCAGTCAATTTTGTATGTGACGTAATTGATGGTAGCTATCAAGTAGATCTTGAAAAATCCACTCAAGCTCAACAAGGGTATATATTATATTCATTTAGTCCTCAAGCGCCGCCCGGGTGGTTAATTGTATCTGAGCCAATCAATCCAGTTTATCTACGTGTGCATAATCCATTATTGTCAAGGATAAATTTCAAGCTTACTGACCAGACAGGACACATTTTGGATTTAAGAGGAGAATCACTAAATATTAATCTATATGTACGCTCATAGAACATATGAGTAAATATTTCCTGATATAATCAGGGGAAAAAAATAATCTGATTCTGAAATAATATATTTATTTTTTTACTGATTTTTCTTTATCTGATGGGTAAATAGGTACTCTGATTCATGAAATTTCTTTATCTGATGGGCAGTTTACTAATCAAAGTTAATCAAAAACAGAATAAATGATCAAAATCATAATAGAATCAAAAATAAATAATCAAAAACATATTTGTAAATATAAATCCAATCGTTTATTATATTTAATGTTGTTATTGATTTCTGTCAAAATTAGTTTATCTGATGGGTAAATAGGTACTCTGATTCATGAAATAGTTACAAATTACTTTATCTGATGGGTAAATTACTAATCAAAATTAATAAAAACCAGGATAAATAATCAAAATCATAATAGAATAAATAATCAAAATCAGAATAAACAATAATAAATATAAATCAAATCGTTTATTTTATTTAATGTTGTCATCACCATTTGTATATATTCATGTTCATACAATCATATGTTCATTAGGATAAGTTTAGGATAAGTTAGGATAAGTTTAAGTTTGTTGTTAAGTTTATGTTTGTTGTTAAGTTTGTTGTTAAGTTTATGTTTGTGCTGTCTGCAAAAATCAAAATCATCACCATTTGTATATATTCATGTTCATACAATCATATGTTCATTAGGATAAGTTAGGATAAGTTTATGTGTTTGTGCCGTCCGCAAAAAATATAATCAAAATCATAATCATCACCATTTGTATATATTCATGTTCATACAATTATATATTCATTAGGATAAGTTTATGTATTGTGTTTGTGTCGTTACGGATCACCCTCTGAGCTTTCTAGGATGTTGTTTGACAACCTAGGGGTTCACATGGGGGTTGAGTCTGTATGTGTTTCGTCTAATTTCGAATGCCCCTGAGCTTGCTAGAATGTTGTTTGACAATCTAGGAGCTCATATGGGGTTGTGTTGTGATTATATGTTTTGTAAATATTTTTTATATTGAAGAAATAATTATTATATAATGAACCAAGAAAATATTAATGCTATTATTTCCGCTATTAAAAAATTAAAACATGACGAAATAAATCTCTCTGATAATCTCGATCCTGAGAAAATATTATGCGATTTTGAAATATTAAAACAACGAAAATTCGAGAATAAATACACATTACCATCCAATTATAAATTCGTGAAATCAATTTATCAATCTATGCTAGAATCCTTGGCAATAATAAATGACAAACAGGTAAAACTGTTTGCGCCTCTTGCACGTTCGATCGAAAATATCAGATCTGAATTGTCTCGTGAATACGAGAAAAAGAAGATTGTGGACAATCGTGTAAGGCAACTAAGAAAGATTATGTTATTTGATTCTGTCAATGACACTGAGAGTGAAGGTGTCATGATTGATTGGGAATAATTAACAGAGTCGAACTATACAGTAAAAAATATTTATTTATTAAGAGTACAGAGTTAGATATATTCAAATATTATCGACTGATCATATTTTATTGAATATGCAGATCTAGTAATATTATTTGCGACAAATTGTACCGATTGTGGATGTATGCTAAAATATTTGGCAGCTGCACTAATTGATGGAAAAGTTATTTCTTGGCCTGTTGCTCTATTTACGGATTTAATAGATCTTCTTGCAAACTTTTTACATTTTCCAGTATTTCCACGTGCAGAATTCTGACTCTGTGTAATAGCTTGCAGGATACATAGATGATTATTTTTGGGGTTTCCATCAATATGATCAACTACATGTCCATTTTTGATGACCCCATAAAAACATTTGAATATGAATATATGAGAGTAATAATTTTTATTTCCAGCACGGAATCTAAAATAACCAGTATTATTAACACTACCGACTGGGTTTTTTGATCGACAGTGTCTGATCGCCTCATAATTTTTAATTATGGGATGTGTCACAAATTCGTTTTGCTCCATTTATATATATATATAATATTATTTGTCTAAATCATTGTTTTGAAATCTGACCAGATAATCTTCTACGGTTTTTATAGGATATTTACCTGACAATGTCAAAGTATTATTTTTTTTTGTCATAATATCGTTTTAATTCTCTATATTTTTTACCGCCGCATTTTACACATAACTGAGTTTTTCCTCTGACTCCAACACCACATTGCACACACGGTTTTGGTCCTAGACTACCATTTTTAACGCTTTGCATATGGTAGCAGCAGAATTCATTCACGCATGCTTCGTTACAAGGAGAAGTATATCCAATTTTGAGCCAAATACATCGATTCTTTGTTTTAATCATTATATATATACTAAAATTTAATTTAAATATTTATCTTAATTATAATAATGGAGGACTTATCAATCATTGAGCCTTCCGCAGTCTCAGCGGGAACTAGATTTGATCTTGACAGACTATCAGAATATAAATTTAGTTCTTTAATGCAAGATATAGCTTTAACGAATGAGGATATAACAGAACGTATCCGTGAAGCAAAGAAGGAATTTCGTAATAGTGGTGCGGCTCATGTGTGGTCAACATTCAGAGTTGGAAATATTGTCGATACTATAATGAATGACAAACGAGGAAGAATAATTATTAATCACCTTGATGTTCAAAAATATTTTATTTTAATAAAATTTATTGTAAGGACAGACGATGATACTTGGATTATCCGTGACAAGCGTGATCCAGTCCGTATGCAGTCGGGAAATAATATTGTTCTTTTGAGTAATAAATCTAAACCCGGAATACTAACTGGTATTGACAAACCGTATTATGAACGCGCATATCCCGTTACTGCGGTTGTATGTGCAATATATTCGCTGAATAATAAACCTGACGTTGGGGATCTCAAACCGATGAGACTGTCAGAGTCAAGAATAAACTGTGTAGCAGAACGGGTAACAGAACACTTTACAAACGCGATACGTGGTAATGGTTTAACAGATTTACGACGTAAAAAAATAAATACGTGGGCAGAATCAGTTAAAGATACCGGAGCATCTATTAAAGATGTTGCTGATCTAGAGAAGAAATTAAGATTTCCAATAATAGTAAAAACACTAACAGGAGATGTTTTATATAAACCGAAATACATAAAAAATGGAGCTCCGATAGATATTATTGATCATAATTTGCATGCGTGGACCTCAGCAGTAACAATATTTCCACGAGACAGAACGGTTAGATTTTATGATGGTCATGATTTTATCAAAAATATCAGTAAAAACGATCCTGTATCTGTTTGGTTATTTCAAAGTTCAGAATATGATCATTATGATCAGTTTTACGGCCTAATGGTGATATTTACCGTACAGAATCTCTACACGAGGAGATGAAAAATCTCGCATTAAAATACACTTCTGACAATATCAAGGTTGGAGAATTATTAAATAATTGTTTTACTGTTCCATCTGTAGCGGCTCACTTTGCTCAGGAGAAAAATTTATGGAAACCAACACGATCGGAATTTCTTGAAGATATCCATAAAAGCTGCGTAGAATATGGACACGGAGGATTGTGGAATACTAAATATAAGTATAATGACGTTATCTCAATTGATATGGTAGCATGTTATCCTGGGAGTTTTCTTGGATACGGAGAATGTTCTAGATACTTTAAGAGATTTGGACATCCATCACATGAGATGACCAGAGTTGCGATAAACGGACCTTTACCAGATTTTGACTTAACCGGATTTGCTCATGTAGAATCACTCGAATTTGCAGAAAATCTCCATCCGATTAATTATGTTTGGTTTGGAAGACATTTTTTAGAAAAATGTTGGGTTCCAATAGTACTATTGCGATATATGCTTGATGCTGGAATTTTGATATTATTGAGAGTAAATGAAGCAATTATATCGTATCGGTTACAAAAGCAAGTTTGGTTACCAGAACCAGACAGATTTAATATCGATAATGCCAGGAAAGAATTTCCTGATCTTAATGAAGATGACATTATTAAAATTACTAATATAATATGTAAATGCAGAGACGAGCATGATGAGAAACTTGCAAAAGATCTTAGTAGAATGATAATTGGTAAATTTACTCAAGAAGGAGCATACGATTATAAACGACACTGTACAAGATTCATTATGGACGATGCTGAACTCGATTTTATAATCGCTGATACAACGAAAAAAAAAACACATTTATAAATCGGAGTAATGCTTATTTATCAGACGAAACCAAACTAGGTACAATTGTGAGCTATCTTGATGGTGACTCACCGCAATTTACTCATTTAAGATCATCGATGTTGGCATATGTTTCTATAAATCTACTGTCTATGATAAATAGATTTTCTCGTTACGCTGTCAGAGTTGCTACAGATTCGTTCTACATAAATAAAAAATATACAGATTTGTTAAAACCGCTACTTGGTAATGGTGAATGGGGATCATGGAGAATAAAACAAGAAAATATAATTAGTTATTCTGAATCTGCTGACGTTGAAATTAAGGAAATATATTACAAAAATAATAATCAAGTATTAAAGTCATCAGCACCATCTGTATATGATCCTGTGGCTAGACATAAGACTGTTTATCTTAACGGATGCGGTGGTTCAGGTAAAACAACACGTGTGATTAAATTATTCATAAATGATAATTCAGATATAATTGGTTTGACACCGACACATAAATTAGCCAGAGAAATAAAAGAACGAGGAGTAAAATCATGTACATATCATAGTTTCTTTAGATGTGTGGAGACACATGGACTCCTGAACGAATGGGTGAGAAATATATACCTAAATATATTATATGGGACGAGGTAGACACGGTGTCGTTAGAAATATTAAAAATATTTCTTGATTGGTTATTGACAAAGAATACTGCTGTAATAATGTGTGGTGATCATGGTCAACCACCACCCTTTGTTGGTCAGTCTCCACATGAATGGCTGAAAAATAACGTAGATTATTATGAAGAAATAAATGATGACCATAGAGCTATTGATGAACCGCTGAAGGAGTTTAAAAGGTTAATCAGACTACAGCCGGATAAAATACAATGTGAGATAATGCGTAAAGTAATTCCAGAAACTACTATGAATGATTTTCTAAATTTATGGAATCCCGCTGATTTAATGGTTGCAAGCAGAAAGATAGTTCGTGATAAACTGCAGGAGAAATTATTTTTGTTACATAAAGAAAAGTTTTCAGATCTACCTGTACCATTATGTTATCGCCCAGCAGATACTCGACGACAGAATATTGAAGTTGAAATTCCTGGTGGTGGAATACAAAATCTTGTCTTGAATGATATTATTTTAGTCGATATTAATGTTGTTGAGAATGCGCTGAGTATGAATAAATCACCGTGGACGTTAGGATACGTATAACGATTCATTTTTCACAGGGATTAACTATTTCTAATACAAATATCTGGATTATCGATGATCGGATCGAATGGTCAAATTTAGTCTATCTCGCAGTTTCTCGAGTCAGAAGAATATATCAACTACATAGGGTTATTATGACTTTTACAGAAAATAATGATCAAACTGTTAGTAATGACGTAATAAGAAAAAACTATCTGGTTATAAGCAATGTGACAAAAAAAATAAGCGTGACTTCTCTATTGATACTGAATTTATTATAATACTAAAACAACGACAGAATAATCATTGTGCAAACTGTAACTGTAATATGTTATGACAATATTTGAATAATAATCTAAGACAACTTACCGTAGACAGAATTAATAGTGATCTTGGTCATACACGTGATAATGTCATATTGACATGTCTTGAATGCAATCGACGTAGAGGTTCTGGTTATGTAATTGTATGTGGTGGTAATTGTGTGTCTTTAGGAATTACTTGTAATTGTTCACTCACAAATCCACGTTGAGGAGCAGTAGAATCTAGTCTGTAGATTGCAGGTCTACCCGTGGATCTAACCACGCTAGAAATTGTATGTGTAGTCACACTCCAGATAGGATCAGTTGCTCTTTTTTTACCACCTTCAAGTTCACCAGGTTCATATAAATATCTTACAGTTACATTACCTAATACTGGTTGAGAGAAAGATTCACGGCGTTGTATTTGTATATATTTGTTGTAATCGCATTAGAAGGTTTCATGGAAGTTGAACGAGTAATTTCATTATTTAACGCAGCTATCACATTTGGTAACCTTGCAACCCATTCACGAGATCTCTCACCGGACTTAAAGTCAGTAAATATTTCCTTTGCATATTGGTATCCAAATAACCGCTCAGCAAGTGTTCGATTAAATCGTTCAACGATTGCCTGATCACGATGAATTTCAGTATGTCCTCGTCTGATTTTAACATTATGTTTTTTCATCAACGATAATACTGCACCAAGAAATTCTTTGCCAGGATCAACTTGTAATAATTGTGGCCATCGTAGACCACCACGTTGATAAATTAGCTCAAACGCAGATGCAACTTCAGATGCTGTCTTTGTTGATAATGGTTCAGCTTCTTTATATCTACTTGCAACATCAACGACAGTTAATGCGTATTTGTACGTGCGTGATTGACGTTTACGTGTTTTAATGGTGTCATGTGGCAAAAATAAAATATCTGCTTGATGAACTTCATTAGGAGTGCTGACATCAAAATGTGCGTACTGAATTTTTTTAGGTGGTGGTAGATAAATTTGCCATATTGCCTGTCGTGCTAACCACGCTGCAGCAACAGAACGTGAGACTTTTGCTGCTTCAGCAAGTTTAGTAATCGCTGATCTGCCTCTCCAATATCCTCTTGAGCTATAATAAATAGATTCCATTATAATAGTTTTATAATTAATTACCAGCCCCTAACATTATTTTACCTTTCATGGCAGTTTTTACTAGAAAACTAGCGAGTTTTTCTCTGACAGATTTATTGGGTATAGAATTAAACGCATGAATCAATTTTACATCTGCGAGATGCCGTTGTTGTAAATCTTTACTTTTATACGCAACGTCATGAACATGACACGCTTCATCAATCTTATTTATTGGATAATCTCCTGGTCTTGGTTGATCTTGATCATCAAGTCGTATATCAAGTATTTAGCCCATGGAGTTCCTGGTAATTTCAATAATGAAGCGGCGATATCTCCACCTGTCTTTGATGAAATAAATTTATATTTTTTTGTACAACATTCCACACACTTGCCTGTAATTGCACGTCTTTTATTCTTCGTTGTTATTGTTGTTAATTCGGCAGTAGGTGTAGGTACTCTACATCGAACGCAATATAAATCCATGTTATTTATTATATGGATATAATTGACTTTTCTGCGACACAAAAACAGGAACCAGTAAAACACCATCCAGCGTTACCAAATTCTATTAGAATGATTATTATAGGCAAAACACAATTATTACTTAATCTAAGAATGAGATGGCTGAAGTGGGATAGACTATATTTGGTAGCGCCATCTGTAGATGATCAACGGTGTTATGAAGTACTTAAAGATTTTAATGAAAATGCAAAATTGCTGAATGAAAACGGTAATGATGTTGCTGACTTTATTACCGATATTGATGAAGCCCCATCTGTAGATGACCTAGATGGATTTATTAATAATTTAGTGGTGTACGATGACGTTATGCTGGACAGACAATCAAATCCAGCCAGAATATTTTCTCGAGGTAGACATAAAAATACTGACGTGATTTATGTTACTCAGCCATATACACAAATACCTAAAGTGATCAGAGATAACTGTAATATTTTGGTTGTGTTTAATGGAGTAGATAATAATACCTTACAAAATATTTATTATACTTTGTGTTCAGGGGATATGGATATGATCAAATTTAAAAACTTCTTTTCAAAAGCACAAGCTGTTCCGTTTGGATTTATTACAATAAATCTACATGACCCAAGATCTAGGCATCGTATAGGTCTGGATAAAATCTTTGGTTAATTTATAGCAGCAGGCAGGGTGAAAAACGACAAAAATTAATTGACCAACGAGTAAACTAAACACACTATAAAATAAAAACAAAAAATCAATAATAAAATAACAAAAATGAGCTAACCCAAACGGTTTATTATCCGTTTTTAACTATATGAAAATAATCTCGGTTAGAGGCTTTGGTTTAGAGTTGTTGACATTGTTTTTTCAGCCTTCGTAGGAACTTTATGTTTTTACTCACGGATTCGAGCAAAAAAGTTGTAGGGTTCACCCTGCCTGCTGCTAGTGAGCACACTTTAGCGGGACGCGAGGCACAGCAGTCATATTTCCAGCGGCGATTGTGGCGTAATCCTCGTAGACAAAAGTTGTTTTTATTAAGGTTTAACTTTTTCTTTTTCTATATTTCCTAAACCCCTTGATGGATTTTCTATATATTTGAATCTTAATGTCATTCAAACAATTCATTAGGTGACACGTGCCCTTGCTCCTTTGACCATAGGTTCAAGGTTACAGTCATAGAACAATCGTATTAAGGTCTTAGTTGAGAGAGGGTGCATATATATATATATAACATATACTTACTTACTTATATATATATATATATACTATATATATATATATATATATATATATATATATACTTATATATAGTATATATATATATATATATATATATATATATATATATATATATATATATATATATATATTGCAAGTTCGTTGACGTATTTTCTTCACCCTTGATCGACAATATGAACTGGTATGAAGGTCACAGTTACGTAAATACTGCATCAAGTATTTGGTGAAAGTTGTTTCCTTTGTTTGTTTCTTGGATATTGTTCCTTAACACGCTCGCTCTCGCATTTGACCGTAGCATCAAGCTCGCCGTCATAGTAAATATGCGTTAAGGCTTAATTCCAACAGTTCAGTGAATTGATAATGCTGTCGATACAGAGGCCCTGGTCAACTTCTTATATTGTAATTTATTTTCAAACGTATGGGTAATATTTAATTTAGAAAAATTGGGTTTTGTCTACATGGATATATCTTTCATTGTTCGATATGAGATGAAGAAATTTTACTTTCCAAGCCCTTTTGAATTTTGTTGGTATACACCGATATGAACATAACATTAAGTATTGGTCCCCACCACTGACCACTTTTCAGATCATTTGTTGAGAATCACAGGAATAGCTAATTGCAAATCGATGACGCAGTGTTTGTTTTGAATCGACAGCGAGGAAGGTACAACTGAAGTTTCAGCGCCTGAGTAATTAAGAAGTACACTGTACAATTTTAAAAGTCTGTGAATAACAATACTCAAATTGCCAAAAACATTCTTTTAATAATTACACAGAGAGAGAGAGAGAGAGAGAGAGAGAGAGAGAGAGAGAGAGAGAGAGAGAGAGAGAGAGAGAGAGAGAGAGAGAGAGAGAGAGAGAGAGATCAGTTGAAGTTTGTGCCGTGATTCAGACTCATCACTATAGCAACAGTCAATCAGAAATTATTTGTTGTACGCAAGAAAATCGTTATTATTTTTCTCCGTTAACTTTACATTGTCAGAATGGTGCAATAGTTTACGATATTGCACTCACGTAAACAACACGTGTGCCCAATAGTGTATTAGGAACTACTTTGTAAGCAAATCATGTACATTCATGTGGTAGTCGCTTCACGTTATCATAGTGATTCTGGCCAGTCTTGCTTTTAACCTTTGGAGCTCAAAGGTGTTTTTGTTGTGACAACTTTGAGTTCAATTTTTATTTTAATTCAATTTAAAGTAATTTATTTTCCCTGGAAATTACTAGTGCTCATCAGAATTCTTGGACAAAGACATTTATTGGAAATTATTCGGAATTCCAAACTGGAATATTATTCTTGGTGAATCAACAAGGAACTGTTGACACATCAGGACAAAGCAGGTTACTGAAGACGTCATCGCCTTCCATCTTGGAACTTCATCGGGATTCGAACTGTGATTCACTTAGGACGTTTTATTGATAGGACTTGTATTTTTTAATTATTTGATTAATTTTTGGATTTGATTCATAAACCGCAAGTCCTTTTTCATATTTCTACCTTGTTTTCAAGGGAAATAAATTATTTTGTTAAATTTTTCAAAGCTTTTGGCTTAACTCTTTTCTTTGTTACTTTTGTACGAGCCTAGACACGTAACACTCTAAAGACTTTTACATTGCTAGCATAACTGCATGAAGAATCAAAAGGTGAAACACAACTCGGATACACTTTGGTTTTCATCATTAGTTCCTTTAGAATCTACGTTTTACCTGCAAATAGAAAATCTGTATGTCTCATTCAACTTACTTTAACGGAAGGCTTCATCAATGTATCGTTATATCATGCACCTTTAGGGGCTATTTGACTGTAGCATTGGCTTTATTCCATCAAATATATTGTATGACTAAATATGTATTCAAACGGGGATAAAGTCCTTTGACTTTAAAGTGGTTCACTGTTATGTTGAAACTGAAGCATATGAAATTAAGACCATTCAAAAATTAGTCATTGATGTGCTTTGGTGAATGTGATCATACAAGTATCCAACTTATGGCGCGGGTTCCTGATAAATAATATAATTAATATATTTCACATTTTTTTTCTTCATTATAAATAACATATTATAAGCCCTCTTAATCTTGCAGTAGTGAATGGGGAATGCTTGGGTCATGTTTGTAGATGGACGACACAACCGGGGTGCGTTGAAAATAATAGAATTAAATGATGATGGGTTGGATATTTATAAAACTATGTCAGAACGTAATTTTTGTTGTTTGTTGTGTCATGCAGTTTAAATCCCATTTATTTATACTGAAAGTTCTTAAATGGCAAAGTTATGCACTAAATCATGAAATAAAACAATTACATACCATTGGTTGGTAAATAAATGTCTCTGCCTCTCTCTATCTCTCTCCTTATCCATCTCTCTTTATATATATGGGTGTCTGTCTATCTGTATGTATGTAAATACACTGCATGCATGTGCGTATTCTTGTGTTTGCGTCTAGCTGTGACTGGAAGATGAAATTTGAATATGAAATTTGCCAAAGTCACGTAACATCATATCTATAATGTGAAATGTAGGTCTTGATGACCTATCCCTGCTTATGAAGTGTATCTCAAAGAGAATGCATATATCATGTCGTTTTATTGTAAAGGAAACAAGCCATTGGAAACAAAATTAGCCACTCCATATTGTCGCTTAATCATCAATGTGTGATATGCAGGTGAGACAAAAATGATATCAGTGAGACACTAACTTACGTATAGCACTATAAAACATGTTATAAATAAAACAATTGTGATTATTATTTATAAAAACGTTGATGGCAAAGATATTTAACCGTGACTCTTGTTAGCAAATACTAATTAAAATTAAGTGGCATGAAATAAAACGGTAATGACCTTAGCTCGAAAAATAAAAATAGCCATATACATACATTTTTACAATACATAATATTAGACCAATCTGCTTTTTAATTGCTTTTAAAATCCCATATAACCTGGATCACAAATGAACCCTAACTATTTCTTTCGGTGAGTATGAAATTTTGTGAACGCGTAAGACTAATGTATTGACCTTCATTTCGTGCCTTTCAACATGATGTTTACACGTTCACAAAGAACTTTATATCCATGTCGCCTGGAACGCTCTAAAAGCAATATCTACCATCATGTCTAATGTTGACGTTCTTTATGTATATATTACTCTTATGCCGCTGCTAAGGCCTGTTTTTTAAAAAATCATAATGTTTGTTAAAAATTGTGTTGAAGAATATATTATATTATATTATATTATATTATATTATATTATATTATATTATATTATATTATATTATATTATATTATATTAGAGTGTGCTGCATTCATTGCGATATATTGTATTGTATTGTATTGTATTGTATTGTATTGTATTGTATTGTATTGTATGTTCATTTTTGTCTCCGTTAACTTTACATTGTCAAAATCTTTGAATATTTTACGATATTGAACACCTTCATATTGCACGCACGTGCATGATACGTGTTCCTAAAGATAGTATGGTGTATTAGAAACTACATACACTTGTATAGTATATACTTTAGGTATTGGTTGATTAAATTTGTTTGTGAATGAACTAAAACAGCTGTTTTGTCCATTTGAAAGAATAGATGATGAGGTCAACGGTCTGGACGAGTTCACTGAGTCAGAAACGAAACTTTCAAAGAAGCAAAGGAATAAATGTCATAGAAAAGCATATTGAGACTATCGCATATCTATCAGAGACGTACCTTTTTACAAGTCTGTCAAAATACTAGAAAAGAAATGCAAGTGAAGGTTTCGGTAGGAAACTAGCGTAAGGGCCAATAAGCCAAGACGACGAAAAAGTATTATTTCCGCTGGGTTGAGTATTTCACAACAGCTGCTGGTTGATTTTCCCAGTGTAATTATTTTAGATTCAATGTTAGGCTAGCGATAGAAGACACACTGTATGGTATAGGTCATAGCTGGAGGCCTTCCAACAGCGAGATGCAAGTGACAGGGCATAAGCTTGTTTTCTTTAGCTGGTAATAAGAATAGTAATAAATACACTTATACACTTACATTTATGCATCTTGAATTTACTCAAATTGTACTTTCCTACTTAGTTCTTCCAATCCGAAAGATATGTGATGCAAAACCTCATACAAACAGATGCTCAACTGAAATGAGATGGATCAAATTTTCTACTCATGCACCACAGTTATTTTGTTTTCTTCTGCTAGCTACTGTTCGTACTGTTTTATAATTTTCAAATTCAGTTTAATTTTAGGTGCAGTTTATCCTCTAACCACTAGATGATAAGATGTCACTAGATATGTTTTTGATACTCTCAATTTCAAAACCAAACTCTTGAGTTATATGGATGGCTTGCACGTCACTTTTTATCACATACTACATACATGAAATGTTCATATCTCTGCATAATACATGGTACGAATCTCCATATGATCAAGGGGTTATTGAAGGAAATCAGTCACATTACAATATGTGTCCACAATTATACTCCATGTACAGATGTTTATAGCATGTGAGACTGATATACTATGAGCGTTGAATTTTCATTCTGAGGTTTCAAGGCTGTATTAGGTGGTATCATGCAGCCATGGTCGTACCACCTTCCGCCCAAATTAATAAATAAAGGTATTAATAAGGTAAGAAGTAAATAAAGTAAAGTTCTGTGAAAAACATGAATAACGATATACACCATGTATTAAGTGGAGGAAGGTCATAATTATACTCCATGTTGTAAGAATCACACGATTTATTCCTTTGTACATGCAACGTCTGTACTGCTAACGAATAAGTCATTTATGGATTAATGAAAAACAATTGTTCTGTTTAATATAAGAATGGTTAATGGTAACAAAGGGTAGTCAGAGGTTAAGCGAAAGTTGTTGTCAAACAATGACAGAATGAGAAACCCTTTAAGGCTATAATTATATTACAAACAGACTGATCTTGGTGTAAACGAGAACGACCAAAATTCTAATGCACATTACAGACCATTTTGTCTTTCTTACTTTTTTCTTATTTATATTTAGGATTTAAAAGAAGATAGTATTACCGCTACGGACAAAGGAAGGATAGACGAGGGCTGTCACAATGACCTCGACGCTGAGTGCTTTTGTATAGCAAATATGATTTGGTAAACAATCGAGACCAAAAATAACAAATATCCTTTCATCTAGCTCTGGACTCTCAGCTTTTGTGTGTATCGGTTTAACAAAGTAGTTGAATCATGCACTTGGAACCCTCTATGATTGCGATACTCCTACTCAAAGTGAAGCAATGTGGTATTAATAGAAATCTTGTTATACATGGAGTACTAAAAGATAATTAGCCATAACGTTTTCATGTTCATCCTGAATTTTTTATATTGCAAAGGTCATGATATGGCATTATTATCATGATAGGCCATGATATGGCATTAAACTTGTTTGATTAAGGCTGTCGTAGTAAATATTTAATTTTTCTCATTTTTATGGCATTACAAAAAATTATACACTCTGTTAGACCATGCTACGTGTTATGCACATAAGGTATTACTTCATTCAATAGGCTGAAGCGTGAAATTATGCAGACTGGTGTCAAGATGCAGCTTCTTCGCAGACTGGTCTCAAGTTTTCTTTCTGTCGCGGTCTTTTTGCTTTTAAAGGGAAGGGAAGGGTATATGCCACTTACTTTATAACAATTACGATTTTTATTTTAATATATATAGGTTCCCTTATGTATTATGTTTTAATAGTTTATCAATGATGTAATTTGGGCTAAATATGTACGACAAGTGGAATGTTCAATTTTTCATTCAAATTATTATCTTCTCCATTTTGAGAAAGCAATTTGAAAAATCCCGTTAAGAGTCAAGAGGCAGCAGCAAGGTTCTCATGCAGAAAATGTGCTCAGCAAGTCTGATAGAAGAGGCTCAGTTTGGCACGAGCATGTACCAACATTCAATGCCTGGTGTGACACATTACCTAATAATTTGAACCCTTGACAATGGTACGAGCAAATCTGTTCTGGTTAGAGAGAAGTGCAAAATCTATAGCCATTTAGAACGTTACAGATATACTGATGTCTTTAACCAATGGTACGGTTTCATAAAAAGAAACAGAAATAGCCATAGTCTGCATTTAAAAGAGGAAATGGACTGTCTGTTCATGACAAACTTGCAGGCATGTTGCTACGTAACATATCAACCTCAGTATGCTGGCATCGAGGGTAGCATATTCAACTTTTGGTCATCAACCCGTAGTTGTAATGGTACGCACATAACTTATTAAAGTACCAGATGCCTACCACAGTATCTTGAATTGATGAAAGACAACAAAAGTACGATCATCCATAAATGTTGAGTCTTTTGAATATATATATATATATATATATATATATATATATATATATATATATATATATATATATATATATATATATATATATATATATATATATATATATATATATATATATATATGTAACAAGTGCTGGTGGTTTATATATATATATTGTAACAAGTGCTGGTGGTTTCACAATCTTTCTTGCACTAGCACTAATTCTCTTAGGGAATCCTAATGCATATGTTTTCTGCATGAAGTCGACAAAGACATAGTTTGGAATATTTTTACTGCCCTGCCACCTGGCAATATCGTAATTAGCAGATGTGGTTAACAAAGTTGCTAAAATTAAAGAAAAGTAAATTGCAACTAGGCTGATAAACGTAAAGGTTCTATAAATCAATATCAATATGCATTTCCAAAAGAAGGTGCATTATTTGCAACATATGAACAGTTGTAATCACAATACTTACGTCTGTCGACACTAGTACATTACAAACTCAATAAGGACTAAATGGTGTTTGGTATTTATCTCTTACATTGCAATAAATAGTGGCATAAATATGTTCAGATGAGGCCAGTATTTCCGGAAAGAATGAGAGAAACATTAATTGAATGTTATTCGCCGACAAATAATGTTCACGTCTATGTCATCAGTGTTTGTCATCTTGGTGTTTACGTTCTGTCAACTGCCAATCCTTTGCAGAGTAATATGAAAAAGACACTTCTGATCGTGATGAAGAAGTTCTTATAGGATGTTTTATTACTCTTTATCGATAATTGGGTACTGAATGTTTTTGGTGTGAAAACAATATAAAGTACCCGTACGTATCTCGTATATTAGCGATCGATATTTTAAACAGAGAAGCTCAACTGGCTTATCTTGTCTTTCATCTTTGCGTCGTTCGTTTTCCTTTAATAACAATGTTTCATATATTTGATAAATTTATGCAGACTTAACTGGTTTATGTTATGATTAGGAAATTTAAACATTTATGTATTTTGTCCATTGTGGAACAAAATTGTAGAATACCGGATACAAAGAAAAAAATTTCAAATTCATGTGGTGGCCTAGAGGGCGACTAGAAAAAGAATCCGAAAGCCCAGCGTAAATTCAATAGCCTCAAGATGGCTATAAAGGCGCCTGAGTATATCAAACTGGCAATCCTATTGCCTTCTTATGTTAGTAACACATATCATTTTTTCGCAAAGTATATTTAAATGTATGTTTCTGAACAATAAGTAACATTAACGATATCATGTAGTAGCCGACAGTTCTATTTTATCTCAGTATATGGCTGTCCAGACTAAGCATTCTAGTTGTCCATGGACTCTGGGCACAAAATGCTTCGGACACTGCCAGTTAGATGTTAATTTAGGCAAAAACACATCGGATATTCAGTACAAATATATCCTCTGACAAGACCTTTCATATGGTAACATATTATTAATATAGTCGGTAAAGTGGCTCCAAGAGGTAATGGTTCTTATTTTGTAAATGCAATTTACGAGTCTAACTAACCTTCACCTCAAGATTCTCCAAGAGAAACTCATCGTCTGTCATTTACTTCTATCGTAATGAGAACTAACAGCAAAACCGTGCAGAAAGAATATCAAATACCTACTCGTAAATTGCCGAACGACCTACCATTCAAACTGTAAAGAAATTTGTCAGGTGAGATATAGGTTTGTACACCACTGACCAATCATATTTGAAACAACTCAATAAATAATAAGACACTTCTATATAAAGGATTGTCCAGTCTGTCTAGGCCATAACAAAAACCTTCAGATAACTGCCTTTGACAGTTGTATATGATACAAAGGGTTTTGGACGTACTTGTACAATTCAGGGATTTTAAAACGCCGGATTAACGGCTATGGAAAGGTAACAAAGTTCAAAATGTACTTGCAACATATTACTTCCTCGCCTTCATTCACAGACCTTTAGGTACACAATTAGTTGTATGACAGCATCGGGGACATATCGTAATTATATGGCCGTCCTTAGGTTCATCTTCGCTAGCCAAGGTTCAGATACGTTAACCCTATCTACACCTTGGGGTAATGCGCAGATAGTTCTATGCTTCGAGTCGGAGAATTTCACTGGATGCGGTGAAAAGCCACCGCATCCAATCAAAATTAAGTTGTACAATTTTTAACACTGTTCCTACATGATCGAGACAAGGGAGCAAAAATCTTGAATGGACTTATAAATAAGCAATTTTCCACTGTGGAAAACTTTATGAAAACGTAGGGGACTATATAATGTTAATACCACGTTCCTTTTAGGGTACTATCCAGTATCTTTACTTTAATTACAATCCAAAAGATCCGATTTTATATATTTATAAAAATAATCTTTTCTGTCTTTTCATTTTCTCTGTTTTATTCGAAATGTCGAAACAATTTTCAACTAGGCTTATAGACGGACAAACTTCGACGCACGTAAGGTTTTCCTCGTCTTGACAGCGATACTATGATCACGTGACAAATCAAAATCGTACTCTCAACGTAAACGTACTGAAAGTGGATATTGATAATTTCAGATTAATTTACATGATAACAAACGACTATGTACTCCTCTCGATGATGAGATGAAATAGTTTTAATACATAGTAATACTGATAATATGATATTCCAATTGTCTTCCTATTTATCGTAATATATAAATTTTCCATTCAATTGTCATGACTGTAAAACGAATGGTTGTTGGTACATACACATAGTAAATAGGAGAAAGAAAACTGCAAACAACAACATATGTACATGACAGTTGAATATTATTATTAAAATAAAGCTTTTATAGTGTTTGTGTTTTTTATGAGAAACTGTCTGTAGGTAATGCAATGGTATTAGTGATAACAGAGTTCCTCAGATTACTAGGTATCTAAAGTCCTCTAATGTTTCTGCCCTCCAGGTGATAATTTTAAAAGACTCAGAAATGCTTGCCTATATTATTGATGCTGGACAGCAACAATGTTTTACACACAGACATTAATACCAACCATTAATTTAACCTTTTCAAGAACACAAAGTTAAGTGCATTTTGTAAAATGAATTTAAACCAATTCCTTGGATGAACTGTATGTAAGATATAATTCTGATCCAGTTACAAATATACATACAAGCCATCTCCATAACAGTTAAACATATACCAGCATAAGCTGAGTTCACAATGAAACTAGACAAAAGGGTTATAGATTGGAAGATACTAGGGTCACTGTCAGCTATGTTCATTTGAATAGTTCCGTTAAAGAGTGGTTTTAAAGGTCATTGATGTGAAGCGATATCAGAAAAAAACAATGAATAAGGAATATAAATTGAAACAAATTCATGAAGTACGATGCCCTGCTCAATGTATCTGCAGTACATGCAATGGACAATGAAGAAATTAGTCCGAGAATCCTCTGACTCTTCTCACCCCATTATTGATATTTGAATATTTATGTTTACGGTGTAGAGTCCTAAACCCCAAATATAAATATCCAAATATCAAAAGTGGGGTGGGAGAATTTACACCCGAACATAAATAACCAAATATCAAAACTGGGGTGAGAAGGTTCAAATGAAACACGGAAAAGGAAGAAATGTTGAGTAAGGAAACTGAATTGGCGTTTAGCAGTTAGCTTCCTGAATTTAAGAATATTATTGACATTAGCAACAGTTTCTGGTTATGTAGGTAGCATGCACTGCATGCATACACATACATTCAGTTAAGGTCAAAGGATGAGCAAATATGTACGTTTTCACTTTCCACGTTATCCGTTATATCGAATGCATATCCGTTCCTCTATCTTGGCAAGCATCGACCGGAAGTCATGATACCCACTAGATCATTAATAATCGAGCGTTTGTAGTTAACTGTCTGGAAACACCCCTCTTTCCCTCGTATCAACTTACTTCAAGCCATTTTCCATAGTTTGGAAGAGCGTAACTCCATTGTATATTTTATATTTTCTCTTACTTTTTCTTTCTCTGTCTTCTTGAAGAAACTAATCCCACCTGTACCGACGATTTTTCCACAATTCACGTTCCTTCTTCTGGGACGTGGGTTTTCCTCATTCTCATAATTATATGGAATCATCAGCTGTTGTGGTAAAAACCCCGTTGTTCGAATATGTTTTTCCTGTGTGCTATTGATAGAATTTAACGATGTCGCCGACGCTTTGTAAATCTTAAAGTTTGGCTTCAATTCTCTATGTAAACCCAGTTTTTGACAATACTTTATGGGTCACAAAATTTTGATATTACCAGGAGTATAATAGAATTGAGTTTTCCGGAATTTTATATTTATATTTTCTTCACATTATGCATTAGTGCTCCTTTAAACTGAGAAACAGAAAGAAGTCAAACAAGCAAGTTTCGTAAAATCAACAAATTAATTTATTTCTCTAGTTTAGAAAGTGAAATTTTATCAGGAACTTGCAGTATTGTGAATTAAATCCCAAATAATCATAAAATGTCTATCACAGGTCCAAAAGCATAGAGCTTTCCCCATTAAGTTCCAGATCTTGAATGTGCTGATGTATTTACAGTCTTGAAAAGGTATCAACTGTCTTGGTCTATCACAATGATATGATCCAGAATGTATTTGAATAAATATGCACAAATCAGGACAATAAACATCGTTTTTGCATGTCATATTTATGCTAAAGGAAATGTGTAATTCTGCTGTTTATTGTTGTCATCAATAGCATATGCTTAGAAATAAAATAAATGATAAAGATGTATCGAGATCAAGAGTAATTGAACGCACGTATGGACGTCAGCTGATGCTCAAAAAATATTTTGTATGCACTGTGTTGCTGAAGTTGATTCAGATTAAGAAACCATTAAACTCAGTCATCAATTCTATCATTCAAAGAATATTAACATCTCAAGGAGAGAGAGAGAGAGAGAGAGAGTTAGGCATTGTCTTGAAAAATAATATCCATAATATTTATCTTGTGTCGGATTTTTCGAACAAAATATAGGCTATGCAGACGATATTTGAAACTTTTACTGTTCAGATGTAAAGTCTACATAATTCAGGATGCCAATTATTTTAACAGGAATACTGTAACCTGCATAAGCCAACAAAGCACATAAGCCAACAAAGCACAAAGATGGACAATATAAGCGAGGATTTAGGAAATGTTTCAAACATTTCCGTAACCAGACGAAGGCTGAGTGCGGTTGTAGAGGACATTCTCGAAGGACTAAATGATACGGAAAACGACCACGACGTCATTGCTGATGGCGGTTCAGCTACAAAAAGATTGCGAACAATACAAGAAGTTACGACTGAAGAGAGAAAGGTCGAAATTTTAATAACATTTTCATTAAGGGTCGTCAATCTGCACGTCAATTTTCCTTTTAATATTCTGGGCTTTCATTATTGAGCACTTGAATCTACTGTTGAATGTATATTATTAGACAGTCTCTCAGTGTTGGATCTCACCTCAAACACTGACAACATTGTATCATACCTAAAGTTTAAATATAGTTTAGGTACAATACAATATGGTAATCTCTAGGGAAATTGAGATATATTTATTTTACAATAAAGAATCTTTGGTTTCTTTTCCACCGTTATTTACACTTTAAAACATGCAGATAATCAAAGTTATAAAAAAGATAAATGCAAATGTAGCCAGACAGATATATTGTATCTAGACAGATAAATGCAAAGATATATATGTTTTTTGGGAAAAAATAGATTTGAGACAGACAGACAGACAGACAGAGACAGAGAGATGTTAGGTCGTAAATCTTGAATTAATTATTTTTATAAAAATAATCTTTTCATCTAGTCACACTGAAATTGGCAACATGCATCACAATTACCTTTTACAAGTTGACTTTTGAAAAAGATTTGAGAAAAGTTATTTTTTCCATTTAGTTATTTGCCAAAAAAAAAATATATTTATCGGTCTCGTGGAATTATCGCATAAATAATAAATGATATTCACCGCTTGTGAGGGCTTGATTTTCAGTAGATTGGTCATGTTTAAAAGAAATCCAAGTGGTTAATCATTATCGGTTATTACCTTTTATTATTTCTAAGCATATATGTCAAAAACATCTAATAAGTTATATTATTAACACTTATCACTTAATCACGTAGCCACCTCGAAATCTTTGACATTCATCGAAAGAAGTTTCGACAAGCCGAACTTTCAGAGTCCGCAAGCTCAAGACATATCAGAACTCACAAAATACCTATGACTAGGTTAGAACTTGAAAGCCATCTAATTCCGCATGCGTACAGATGTTCCATTAAATATAACCAATGAGTAAAATAATAATATTGATTTCCTATTTGTTAAAACTTGCTTGCTTTGTGGATGCGGAAGCTTAAGGAGTAAATGTCATTCTTTAAACGTGAGCAAAGTTGAACCCATCGCTGATCCATCTGAACTTGGTAGACAACATGGATGGTAATTTATTCTGAATTATCAAATAACAAATGTTGAATTACTTTGGCACATTACTAGTCTAAAGTAGTGTATTTGTAGAAATATCTGACGAAATGCAGATGCTTGCTACTAACGATTATTTCGCTGTTGTTAATGCCGTCCTATTTAGTTATACAAGTGGGATCGGGATAAATGATGAATATGACACTGTTAGACACCCTTTTTGAATGCACAAATGGTACGATGTCGTAGATGGAAGATAATTGATCAAATCTTAGCATCATACTCATTTTCAGGGTTCCTGCGCTGATGTCATTTACTCGAGAAATATGTTGGACGGAGGAGCTGGAGCTCTGTCAGGTGAGAGATTCGTGATTACGTGGCGCAAATAAGTCTTTATTCTGCAGACCATGTTAATAATGATCATATAAATAAAATTAAATATGATACTATTCCGCATATAATACTATGGCATGATTAGAAACCTTCACATTTTTGACCCTAAAATATAAGCTCAGATATAAGTTAATGTTTTACATCACTAAATATGCTAAACATTTTCATCAAATCTATAATGCTACGTGGCTAGAGTCTAATATGACTTCTGATTCATTCGGACTTAGGGATGTGCAAAAAGTATGAACAAAAAACCACAAAGAATCGCCAGTCTCCAATCCCACTGAGAACAAAAATCTGATGCATCTGATTTTTCAGATAACAAGAAGCTTTCCTGGGACTTTCTACTTGCCGTGTCCACCGTGGATATATCAACAGTCAACAGACTGTTAGACCAAGGTTATTTCCCCAGCAGAGACGACATTGAGTCTGCTTTAGAGATCCGAACAAAACGCTCGCAACTATTGCAGAATATTCTGAATAGAATGGCTTCTCACATCAAAGAACAATTTAAATCAGCCATCAATGTATGGGTTGGATACAGACCTAAAAAGCCCTGCAGGCCAGTATTTGTTGTGATTTTGAAGAAACCTAATGATTCCTCCTTTGTAAATGGATGTCACGCACCGTTACTCAATAGTGAGCCATTAAATACATTCGAAATCGTGATCCGTTATGAAAATGATTATAGTGCTGAGGGAAGGGAAGTTATGTACAGTAAGGAGTGTCTGGATAAATGCTTTAGTGAAGCGGAGAATGAAACAATAAAAAGGACGATAGCAAATTGCAATCATGAAATGATGGGAAAACATAGCAATTTAAATATGATCGGTGCCTGCTCCGTTCGTTCGGTAAAGTTTTCCAAGAAACATTTTAAAGTATGCCCTGTTTCCTGCATCGTGCTTTACGTTCATGTGAAAGGAATTATTCCTTTCCAAGACAATCCTTTTCCTCACAAAATTGATGAAATACCTGTTGATGTCAGAGAAGGTGGATTTGAATACTTCGCTGGGGATGATATAGATCCATTGCAAATTGGAAGCCTTATTGGAGGTATAAATGAATCTGGACAATCAACGCGCATGGGCACATCTGGTATTATGGTAAATATTCAAAATTTACTAGGGAACAATGTAGCAATGATAACTTGCGCTCACATATTCCTTTCGGGTAAAGAGACGACTCATTTCTTGCAAGCATCTGATGACGAGAAAGAATACATCCAGAGACACCTCCAAAACATAAAAGTATATCACAGATGTCCCGAAAATATTTTTGGAACAGTTAGACAAATAGTTATTCATCATGGAGACAGCGAGGATCGAAATGATGTCAGCGTGGACGCAGCTTTAGTAGAGATTACAGACGTGAGGTGTAATCCACAGAACGGCGATTTCCCCACAATGCCACAAGAACCATCCGGTATAGATGACTTTTCATAATTTAGATAGATACACTACATTATACGCTTTATATAAGTTAATGAAGTAAATTTCTTATTATGTATTATATCTCTCCATGCATACAGGAGAGACAATTATATACATCCGTTCCTGTATTCAATTGAAACAATTAGCAACAAAAACTCTGTTTTTACAACTACCTGAGTAAAAACATTTTTAGTTTCAATCACTTATCTCAGAAAATCAGGTTATAATGATATATCACGATGTATTGGATCCTTGTAAAGATGACTTTCATATCTTAATACGTTTCTTTTGAGCAAAATATCCTATTGTAAACAGATTATCTCTTACGGATCACTGCCATCTCACCTCTGTCTGCGTAGGTTCAAGTCTAGGATTCGGCGAATGTGGATACGTGAGAAAGCTTGCCAGTAGCTTCTCGTGGGTCGGTGGTTCTTTCCGGGATTTCCCGGTTTCTTCCTCCACCATTAATACTGGCCGCCATGTATAGCCTATCGTGTGCTGAAAAATAGCGTTAAGCCCCACAACAACAACTACAACTACAACAACAACAACAGATTATCTCCCTTTTAAAGGTACCATACCATGGAGCTAAAAATAATATCACTCAATTACAGAGAAGGGATTGTGACATTCGATAGCTACAATGATGTCGCGTTTATACAACATCTATTTATTACTTTAAATATAAAGTTCTTGAATATGATTCTTTTTGTTTTCAGCTTTCGTGGAAGAGTTTCCAGTAGGTTTTGACTCTGGGAAAACCGTGAAATCATCACACTTACGACAGAATTCTGAAGTATTTAAGTATGGCAGCAAGACAAGATGTACTAAGGGCTATGTCCATTCTGTATTATCTGTGCGTTGTGATGTTCCAGGTGCGGTACAAAACATAATGTACAACCAAATTGAAGTGAAAAACTCACACAAAGAAAAGCCATTTGCACTACATGGGGACTCTGGAAGCTTTGTTTTTCTCCCACACTTCGGAAACATGCGTAACTTACGGGTTCTTGGAATGGTAGTTGGCGGCGCTTCTACGGGCACAACAGTAATCACTCCGGTAGAAGCAATATTGAAGAAATTTGGTTTGTCTGAATCAAATCTGAAATCCTTCCGTTGTGAAGACGACGTCGATATTTTAGCCGATACTCAGGCAAAACAATCACTAACACTAAGCACTCTAGCAGCTGATGTTGATACCAGAATTACCTGTCTGGAGAAAAGGGTTGATACCAGATTTAACGCGCTGGAGGAAAAAGTAGATAAAATAGACACTATGATTGAGAGAATACTGCATTATGTATCTGGTAACAATTGACGCATTTACCAGAACAGCGGTAACCAGAACTCCTAACCATTCAAATGCTTCATTATCAAGTAGACATTACTGATGCTATATGTGCCAAAATCAAAGCAGGATCATACTTATTAGTCCAATCGTATCTACAAATTAAATATTTTGATTTTAAAGTTACCTTTGGTCTTGACAAATGTATGTTGCTATCACATTCAAAAATATTGTTTCATCTTTATTGTTAGTATCAAAGATATTGATAAATTGAATTGTTACTTTACTTCCTATTTCAAATGTTGAATAAATTAGTTGGTGTGCGTAACATTGGTGTCTTAATATTATTCATATTCTTTTATTGGCATGAAGTTCTTGTAATGCCATTCTCTTTAGGATCAAACTCATCTGCCTAATATCGTCAGATCTATGAAAATGCTTTGACAATGTTTTCATTTAATCAAATTTGTTTTTGTCAGTCAAGAACTAAATAGGTAATCCAAACATGGCATTTCTTACCCATAAATAGATGGTATATGAAATATATTCTGGCTTCAAATTATTTACCACAGCGCAGCTCCAGCTGAAGTGATTATCAGATTGTTAGGTCAAGGACATAACACGTCTGCTTCTTCAATAGTCCATAGCGCAGAAAATGCTGGGAAATTTGAAAGCAAGATTATGTCACTGCGATGTTATTTAAACAAGCATAAATAAAATACTTTAACTATAAACATTAATAGTATAATTATGGTGAAAATCCAAATACTTCTTAGGCTACCATATCATGGACGTTTGGTGACAAAACACTGTCATCCACATTTTCTCCTCGGTAACGACCTTAGATTAAGAACATATATTTACTTGAGCCTAGCGCAACAACATGCACATCATCGTGCCTTCTGTGTGTGTATGTGTGTGTGTGTGTGTGTGCGTGTATGTGTGTGTGACGTTGTTTTAATCAAAAGTATATTAGGATATACGTTCTCTAAAACTTGCATACTCTGATGTCTAACCAGCGATCTAAGTTACCATCGGTCTTGGCAAGTATGATATGTTGCCATCAAATTCTGGGACCGTGTTTAATGTTTATTGTGTTTATCAAACAAATTTATCTTCCGAATCGTCAGCTTGTTTGCTATTGGAGCCACTGAATCATTTATTTTGTGTCCGTGATATTCTTTGAATGCTATGAAGGTCAATTAATGCCATGTTTCTTTAGGTCAAACTATTTTCTGCCTAATATAGTTAAACTGTGAGAATGGTATGAAAACATTGTAATTCCAATAAATATGCATATGTTGATTGAATATTAAATAGGTCGCCCGTAAATGAAATTTATGACAGTTATTGTACTTAAAACAATACTTTTTTTAATGTCAGCGTAAGAAGTAGTGAAGGGGGGGGGGGCACTTTACGGACAATGGGAATTAACATTACAGAGAGGGTCCCGGCACTTTATGGACAAGAATTATACGGACAAGGACTATAAGGACAATGGAAATTGAACATAGGGAATGTATAGTGACAATGGACTGGGTCTGTATACGGACAAGGGAAATTAACATGGGTGAGCCTTTAGACGTACAATAGGACTTGAACATGGGTGACGTCACGATACTGGACACAGGCAACACTGTTGCAAGGGGGTGACCTCAATCGGGCGGAACAGTGTGGCAAGGGTTGACCTGAATACGCGTTACTCTAGGGGCAAATCGAGACATAGACACATTGACGTGGTTAGAGACAGGGTTAGAGACATAGAAAGAGACGTAGACTTATTACACATAGATTTATGAACATATATCTATCACATAAAAAATCGACTAAAAATGTTTTAGGCAAGAAAGAATAGGTATCTTTTCGAGGCAGTGGAGTGGCCCTGAAAAGGGCCTTTATTTTTTTTTTTGTTAAAACCATTCAGTTAGCATAGAGGGCATCGCACGGATTTCTTCTCTTCCTCAAATTTTGTCTGACCTCTGAACCGTAGATTAAGACTCGCTTTAGACAGCCTTGTCTCTCCACATATATCCTTCGTGTCCAAACAGCCGTATCGGTGAACTGGGTGATAGCCCATGATGATTTGACATACATGGGATAGTTCGGGTTGAACGGCATAGACTATAGGAGGGTAGACGATTCTACGTTAGTCCACATGTTGTGACGAGAACAGGTGAATGGAATGAGGTGAACCGCGGTTATTTACAGTGGAAGAGCGGATCGAAACGGATTGAGTTCTTTAACCAATCCTAACACGCGTTACAAAATTCAGTCACAGTGCAGAGTCCGACCTCCACTCCGAAGAGAGCTGACTGTGACGTCACATTCCCTATATAGGTGCGCTAGCGTCTGTGCGCAGTGAATCAATGCGACAGAGCTAGAACATGACGGAAACGAAAAAGACAATGAATTGGGGTGCAACGGCTGTGGAGACGAGGAGTGATGGCACAGCAGCGGCTAGTAAAACAACCACAATCCTACTTCCAGAAGAGAACGATATTAATTGGGATTTAGCGGATTTTCTCTCTTTACGAGAATTTGTTCCGGTGCCAGTACCTTCGCCGCTTTCTCCTTCCTTACCGTGTGTCGAGGATTTTAAATAGAGGCAGAAAGAAGAATTGGAGAAATGTTTGCAACAGCAGAAAGAAGCAGAACAAGCCTTTCTCATTTTCAACAGCAACGGCGGGAAGAATATGAGGTAAGAAGAAAACGACAGGAAGAAGAAGACGAAGCAGAGAAGAAACAAGGTCTAGGAGATATGGGGGACAGTGAAAGTCAAACGTTGACAGTACTCTTAGACATTTTGGCAGAGTTAAGGAGTCTCAAAGAAATGTATCAGACTTCTTTAATACGACCCAAGAGAAAAAGACCTTCCCGGGCCATATACTCCAAACCCGTAACATTCCCACTACGCCTGAGATACCAACACTAGTGATTTCGTCCAAATCATCAACAAAAGCAGGTCCAGAAGTTGGTCTTGGTCGTGGCAAAGGGATAAGACAGTTGAAGCTCATTACTTCCCGTTCCTGAAATTGTTTTTTTTTTTTTAAAAAAAAAAAAAAAAGAAATACCCAACGG
>JAECUM010019671.1:0-30102 GCA_016617855.1 Megalonaias nervosa
ACACACACACACACACACATTTACACAATGTCTGGAAAAGAAACATCAAACTCTAATTTATGTTATTAAATGTTGCAAAATTTATTAGTGACATCTAAATTGCACATTTAATAGCTCATTTGCTGATTACAAGAGATATGTATGGTTCTTATAAATATTTGATCAAGATTTCCTCTCCAGCAGGACAAAATCTTAAATTTCACTCTTTCAGTCATATATCTGTACATTTTATTATATATATATATATTTCAAAGGTTCACATTCACCAGATATAGACCAAAAAATAAAAGTTATTTTAAAGAAAGCATTTTGAATATCATTCTGATAGTTGTTAATACAAATAACAAGATAGTCTCATTCAACCAGACTGTTTGCATTGCTCTTTGAGGTCTCCACAAAATCAAGGTCTGGTAAAAGTCAGAGTTTTCCTGGCAATGCCAGAACACGAATTTCCCCAAATTTAGAAAATTTATTTTACTGAGATATGCCTCCAAACATATTAAAAAAATGATACTTGATATCCTTTTAAACTTACAATTAAAAAATTTGCATTGAATGATCACAGCAAGTATGTCTAGATAAGTAAATTCTGAAATTGTGAGAAATGTCATTTTGCAGTGTTGTTTGTACAGTGTTGGATCAAGAAGTGTAGTTTTGCAGTGTTGCTTGACAGTACTGGACCAAAAAATATCTCTTTGCAGTGTTGGACCAAGAATGTCTTTATGCGGTGTTGCTTGAACAGTGTTGGACAAAAGCACCTTTGATCAATAACAGCAATTAGGGATTCTACCAGACCCTCATATGACACAGACTTCTCAAAGCTAAAAGTTAATAAGAATGAACTAAACTGACAGGTCTCTGAGACAAGTGAGAGTCAGTATGAACAAGACTAAAATGACAGATCTCACAAAAACAAACAAGAATCTGTATGAATGAAACTAAGATGACAGATTAGTTTCTGAATATCTGAGCATAAAATTTGCTTTATCAGAGGAAGCTGAGTGTTTTACAAAGATAGGTAACTCTTGTAAAACAAAATTGTCATTAAGGTGGCAGGGGACAGTTTCGCAAATTGGCCCTTGGAAATTTCTTAACTTAAGGTTATAATGTGACTTTCTGAGCTATTATTGTTTAATAATTAAAGATATAGATATAATTGTGAATTAGGTGTTTCAGGATTATATTGTTCTTGAAAATGATGTAACGCATGTACACCTCCAATAGTCACTTCACAATATGTAGCCACTGAAATACCAATAGATGGCCAGGAAGCAGAGCTAGCCACCAATAGCAGTAGACACATGAGTTCAAGGCAAGAAGAATATCTAAGAAAACTGACTGGATGACAACTATTTTGAATTGCATCAAGCTATTAGTACATGATGGGTTTCAAAATTATCACCCAGGGAAAATGCTGGTGTTTGCATAAGTTTGTGCATAAATACTGTCCCTTGCACACTAAGTTTGTAATCTGAAAAGTGTCTGTTGCTAAAATGGACTCAGATTGACAAATTGCTGACTTTAAATATCTTCATTACAGCATTTCATTATTAATATGTCATTTTAGATGATACAACGTAAAGTTGTATAATCAAATGTAAAATGAGAATAGCACTAACACTGCAAACAATTTACAAGCACTCAATATACATAACATCTTCAGACAGCTTAAGATGACTCACATATAGGTCTCCTGATAACATACACAACTCTGTATATTGGGTTCCAGTTTCACCAACAAAAGTCTCAAAGTTTAGTCTATACTTATTACTCCGACATCTGACTGGTGAATTTCAAGTCAGACCTATGTTTAAGCCAATCAGATGACTGTAATTTAGACTTCAGTTAAAATCCAGACTTTATTATGGATATCTAATCCTGATGTTTGTAGATTTTTCAAAATGATGATTTTTTTTCATTCAGCATTAAAGCCAGCAATACTTATTTTTTATGTATTGTCTCGGAATATGGATATGTATCCCTTCATTTTTACTGGGATGCCACTCAGAATATGGATACATATCCCTTCATTTTTACTTAGATGCCTTAGAAGATGGATATGTATTCCTTCATTTTTACTTAGATGCCACCCAGAATATGGATACATATCTCTTCATTTTTACATAGATGTCACTCGGAAGATGTATATGTATCCCTTCATTTTTACTTAGATGCCACCCAGATATCACTTCATTTTTACTGTTATGCCACCCAGAATATGAATACGTATTCCTTCCTTTTTACTGTGATGCCACTCAGAATATGGATACATACCCCTTCATTTTTACTGTGATGCCACCCAGTTAGAATATGGATACATATCCCTTCACTTTTCCTGTGATGCCACTCAGAATATGGACACATTTCCCTTCATTTTTACTTAGATGTCTTAGAAGTTGGATATATATCCCTTCATTTTTACTTAGATGCCACCCAGAATATGGATACATACCCCTTCATTTTTACTGTGATGCCACTCAGAATACGGATACATATCCCTTCATATTTACTGTGATGCCACTCAGAATATGGTTACATATCCCTTCATTTTGAAAGTGATGCCATCCAGAATATGGATACTTATCCCTTCATTTTAACTGTGATGCCACCCAGAATATGGATATGTATCCCTTCATTTTTACTGTGATGCCACTCAGAATATGGATATGTATCCCTTCATTTTACCTGTGATGTCAAAGTTCTGCTCCTAGTTGTTGGTTAACAGAAATGCTTACAGTTTCCTTCAAGCTAATACAATTGAGGTCAAAAAAGATGTACACTGTGTATGTATGTATATATATATATATATATATATATATATATATATATATATATAAATGTAACAGAAGATCAGAAAAATACACCTGAAAAGCATCCATAACAATGATGCGAAAGTGCTCAAAGGAATAAAGCATGGATATTTTTCTGATCTTTTGTTATATTAACTAACTTTTTTATGTATTATCCAACACATGGACAGATTTATTTTGTCATTTATGTGTGTGTGTGTGTGATCTAATTTCTCATCTTTTAATGATATTACTTATCCAACAATTAAAATTGTGTGATGGGTTTAAATACTGACATTCCTTTTCAACAATATAAAAACCCACACAAATAAACTGGAAATATCTTATTATACTGTAAACAATTAGCATGATGGCAAAACATAGAAATTACCAAATCAGAAGGAACAGCCATCACAATCATGCAAATTATGAACAAGAGTTGAAATCCAGCTAGAGCTCTGCTAATAAGAAACTTACACAAATCTCTTCCCCACTACTTTAAAAGTGATTTTAGTTGTCTAATTTAATGACCATTGTATATTTGGTATAATTTTTTAAACAATGGTTCACTCTACTGACAATGATGAGATCTAGTACCCAAGTATTGGCAATCTGGTTTTCATTCCTGATTATCTGGAAGATTCTTTCTGTCCTCATTTGTTAACTGAGGCACCTTGAATGGAACTTGTTTCCACCTTTTGAATTTCTTTGGTGTACCTCCTTGGCCAACAACAACAAATTTGTCTATTTTGATTACAGGTAATTTTTGAAGCTTGTAAATACAGAATTGACCAAAATCCTCATCACAATTACCACAAAATATTTTGCCAATAAATTTAATTTCTTTATCTTCATATCCACGATTTTTGCGGGAATTAACTCTTAGTCCAAATGATGGATCAATAACTACAAAATGTGAATTCTGAATTTGTCGTATGTCATATGACTTACAAATGAAATGATCACATGCAACACAACGCAAATCATACTCTCCCTCTGCTATGCGATTTTCCTTTTGTTTAGCTTCACGATCAAGTTTCTCTTGATCCTGGATCTGTCTCAGGGTTTTTGTGAAACCTTGTGGATCCTGCTGTATGTCTGCCTTAAGCTCACTGACAGCCTTCTGCATAAGTTCTTCACGCATCATATTAATCTCTTCTTTCTGAGCTGTGCCTTTTCCTTCTTGGGCAACAACATGGTATCTACTGTCCATAGCCCTTGCTCGGCCTGTGTGAAAAATTATGTATGAAATATTTACTGTCCATAGCCCTTGCACTGCCTTCATGAAAGATTATATATGAAGTATTTAACTGTCCAGAACCCCTGCTTGACCTACATGAAAGATTATATATGATTAAGATGTTATAGAATTTCTCCCTTGTACTTCTAATAAACTGATGATACATTTATTCCTATGCTAATACTAGATCTATTTACTTGTGTGGTACAAAATCATAATAATTAATGAGGTATACTCTAGAATATAATTTTTTAACCACAAAATAAATATGTCCAGTATTAATTCAGGAAAAGGGAATTTTCTTTTTATTATATACCAGTCTGATTCTGAATTAAAGTTTAAAAGATTAAATTAACCCCCCACTCCATTAAAGTTTACCACAAATTGGGTGACTGTCACAGAGATATCAGGAACAGAGCACCAGTTTAAGAGAATGGCATCTTTGGGATGACATAATGTGTTGCAATAAATTAAATTTTAGCCATTTTATAAAATATTCTACAAGCATTCAACCACAACAAGTAAGATCAAGTGAGACAACAAACAACATTCTGATATTCTGGGTAAAGAAGTAAAGGAGACACAACTTTGTATTAAGATGTAAACTGGGTTAGTCCAATATCATTGGCAAAAGAAACTTTCTTTGCTTAAAAGGTATTGAAGTTAAATCACAAAATTCAGGGTACTGGGATGTGCCTTGGGTTGAAATACAACCATGTAAGGGCAATGGCTAGGGCCTTATGTTGAAAGACACACATGTCAGGATAATTTCTAACAATTTAGTTAAAAGTGGTGATATCTAACATCATGCATTGCTGTTTTTCTACTCTGATTAACATCAGGTGAACTTGATGTTGTATTAGCACTTTTTGTAGGAATGTGAAGAGTGATTATTCTATGACTTAGATGTTATGCACACACACATGACTGCCATGGAACCCACATTACTGTTAGAGGAACCACCCCAAACATAATTCCTGCAGGATACGTCCCATCAAAAGATATTACTAACTTGGGTCATAACAGGCTCAGCCATTCTGGAGAAGAAGCTGAAAATCAGTTTCTCACCTAGTTTAACCTATGGAAGACACAATGTTGCTAGGGGATTGACCCTGGACTAAATGTTATACAGAATGTCATACAAGTTTAATCAAAATCGACTTGGCTGCTCTAACAATAACCTGAAAATAGGTTTATGGTTGTAACTTGAAAGAAACACTGTTGGCATGGCATGTAATTAGCAAGCCACACTGTTGGCTTGGGATGTAATTAGAAAGCCACACAGTTAGCATGCGATGTAATTAGAAAGCCACACTGTTGGCATGGGATGTAATTAGAAAGCCACACTGTTGGCATGGGATGTACCCTGTAGAAAAATCAAATAAAATATAACCACAAGAACATTCCTAACAAATTTAATGCAAATGGGTTCAACTATTCTGGATTAGAACTGAATTAGAAATGTTTACATGGAACACTGATGCCCCAAATCACAGTGATTGAAATAATCGAAATGCAGATTTTAGCCAGTGATGGCCATACAGATGAATGTATGATCCAATCACACTGCCTGAAATGTACAAGAGTAATACTGTATGCTCTGATGTGGGCATAAATATATGTTTTTTGTATGGTTATTATGTAAGACACACAGCTGTCATGAGAATCCTCCAAAATCCAATTCTAAATGGGAATATCCTATCACACATTCCTACAAAGTTTAATTAGAATTGGTTCAGCCATTACTGAGATAATGTTGAAAACAACGTTTTCTCCCTAGTTACTATGGAAGCCACACTGTTGCCAGATGAGCCACTGAAGACAAAATTGTAACAGCATATCCTAAGAACTATTCCTACCAAGCTTGAACAAAATTGTAACAGCATATCCTAAGAACCATTCCTACCAAGCTTGAACAAAATTATCTCAGGTGTTCTTGAAAAGACAGGGTCCATACAACCCATGAGAGTTGTTTTTTCCCCACAGATTTTACAAGGCATTTTCAAGGACATCCAAAAGTTAGGTAAGGGTGAGGATATTTTGAATGCCATCTGAATGTGTCTAGTCCAGCACTTCAGCAAAGAGACACTACTCCATCTTGTAAATACTGCTGTTATGTGTCATTTTATTGCAGTTTGTCCCCATTTCACTTTATTTAATCATAATTTTTGAAAAATTAATGAAAAGCAAGAATTCTAAATTAAACAATAAATTTTATTCAACTTTCAACATTTTGCACTAATTTTCCTCAAATAAATTCATAGAGTGTTTAGCAAATTTCAAACAGTTTTCCAACAAATTTAAGAAAGTTAAGGACTTTCCAAGGGCAACTCTTAAATTCGAGGAATTTTAAGGTTTTACGAACCATAGAAAAAGCTGAAAACAGATCTTCCATCTGGTTGCTGGTGTACTGGTAGTTAAACATGGTTGCCAGTTGCAAGTGCTATTGCCAGTGTAGCCATCAATGACTTCAAGTTCCTATATCACATCCTAAAACAACAGCCTACCAAGACTGATCTAAACTGGCACAGCCATTCTACACAAGTTTGAAATAGGTTGTTCAGCCAGTCACAAAGATAGTTGTACCACTGTTAGATGATCCAAGAAAGATACAGCTTTTATATAGCATGTTTTGAGAAACATTCCTACCATGTTTAATAAAGACTGGCATAGACGTTCAGGAAAAGAAGTTCAAAATCAGTTTTCCATATAACTCATGTCTAGAAAGTTGGATGCTATGAGGTCCACTGGTTTTTGAGAAAAAGTCAAGACAGCAAAAGTGGATGGATGGGAGATGGCTAGCTAATTATTATATACAGTATATACCTTTAAGATGAAAAAGGGACATAACTCCACAACAACCTAGCATCACTGTGATGACAGAATGCTATGCACATTCTGGCTTCATGTCAAGAATGTCTGCCAAGTTTCAAAGCTGTTCATCAAAAGCTGTGGGAAACATGCTGAAGACAAGAGTTTTAACACCAAAAGGGGTAAAAGTCTAGAATCACAGTGTCAAGAATAAAGATGGCTTGGAAAGTTCAGGTAATGCTAGCTTAAACAGTATCAAATGAATGACATAACCTGCATGACACTGATAATCATGATCCTTTTTGATCATATGTAAATACAAATATCCCTCTAAAAACACATGTAATCTTAACTGCAGACATTTTGAGTCTCTTTTTCTCTTTATATCTAAACAGATAACTGATTTAAAATTTGTAAATTATTCTGAGAAAAAAATTAATAAAACACTTATCTCTGATGAGCATTTTCAATTGAAATGATTATGTGTTGTCTACACAGAAGCTATCATCCTATATCAAGGGAGGTAATTACTCAGATGAATCATTCCCTTCCAGGATTAAAATTTATGTCCTTTTACATATTTTGATCGAAATTTCATAGTTGAAAGACCAGACAAGCTAATTACAAAAAGTGTTCTATTATTACAAAAAAAACTTCCTTGTAACATATAGAAGAATGCATGCCATAGTCTTTGAGGGATGAAATCTCTACAAGCCAAAAATGCATATTCCTGTGATGCTGCAGCTTGAAGCATAACCAAAATTCTTATTAATACTGGTTTAGCTAACTCATGCACCTCAGATTTCTTTTCAGTCAGCCTCCTGTTTTCAACACACCCATGCAAAGAGCATGACATATACCAAACAGAGGAATGGCACAGTAGATTATGCAAATCCCATTTTCCTTCTTTCAGTAACAGTGTTCTGGATCTTTGATCATTTGATCCCAGAATCAATAGGATTCTCTTCTATCTAATGCATAAGCCATACACAAACTTTGGTGAAAGTACATGGCTGAGACCTGTGTTCAGTGCCAGATTAAGGCCTTCCAGGGCCTTAAGCACAGAAAATATTATCGTGCCCCACCACCTCCTACAAAATGTGAAACTAAAAACAACAATATTAAAAGCTAAGAAGGCGAGCAAATACCAGTGTTCATCATTCCAAATCAAAATACTTGTACATGCAGATCAAAATGGTCATATATAATTCATTCAGTTATATCATCAACAATTAATTGGAATTTTTTTCTGGTGCCCCGTTTGGGCTGGTGCCCTAAGTATATGCTTAGTGTGCTTAATGGGTAAAATCTGGCACTGTCTGTGTTCTGAAACCATTTTTCAGCCACAGTAACTTTTCCTTTGACCTCAAAAAGATAGGCTTTTTTAATTGACTCTAAGTGCACGCCATCCACAAAATTCAGTCTATGCCTGTGAAAAAATTACTGTCTGGAAATTGTCTCTTTTTCTGTCACACTGATTGTGAACTTAACCATTTTTACCCCAATACTGATAGGTTTTTTTCGTTACTCCAAACACATGAAATTAAAATAATTAGGTTGAGGCAGAATACTGTTATTCTGTACAAACCATTTTCCTTCTTTCAATCAGTGACCTTGACTTTTGACCTCTTGACCCAAGTTCATAAGCCGAGTCGATCATAACCGTTTTTATTAAAAATTTGATTTTCAACATTGGTTTTAACATCTGGAGATCTACATGTCAGACAACTCTGAAGCAGCAAGTGATGGCAATGATATGGATGCCAATTATAATGAAAATATAAACAATTCTGTCAGAAAAGTTGAAGTTTTTGGCAGTGAAAATCATGATCTTGACTTCAACAAAATGATGATAACCAGTGTTATGTATATTTAATTTATATTGTTTGCTTTAGTTTTTCCATGATTGTGTGTTGTGGATTGAGTTTCTGTATACATGACTTTTGTCATCATTATGAATTAGGGTTGTGAATGGAGTTTCTGCCTACCTGATTTTTGTCATAATTTTAAGTAGTAAACAAGATGTTTACTAGAATCTGAGTTCATGAATTACCAGAATTTTCTATCAGAAATTTGGTTTCTAGAAAACTCTATTATGTTGCATTGAGGTCTGGCATTATTCATTCCTGTTTTATGATCAGTTTCTGGAATCATATAGTTGTGTTCAGGTATAAATTGTGGGGAATTAGTAATTTAAATTAATCAAAGAAATTAAAACATGCTCATGGACATTTTGGACTGAAACACAACTGTGGGATTATTGAGGTCTCATTCAAAGACATTCTGGATTGTATCACTGTGGTACATCAAGATATTCAAGAATATTTGAATTCATTCGGAACATTCTGTACTTTTTGACTTGTAATAGGACATTTAGGATTATTTGGGATTCAATTCACAATACTATAAGTGCCTCTTAAATTTTCACTTGGTAACTTAGAATTATAAATTATTTGTTGATTTTACTAAACTTGTTGGTTTTGCTTCTATCTGTTACATAGTTTAAGGCCTAGAGTTATACAACTGGTAATCAGAAAATTTGATTTCAAAACTGAATTTTCATGTGAAGAGATAAAAAAAGTGGGCAATACTGAAGCAGAAAGTGATAGCAGTGATGTGAATTCCGATTTTTATGAAAATATAGAATTGGGGTTGGGGAATGGCATTTCAGGCAGTGGAGAAAATTATCTCAACCTCAAAAAAATGAATGGAGTGGCAGGTAACTAGTTATCTGGTTGTTTTGACTTCGATATTATTTATGATGAAGACACTGATGGTTTTTAAACTGAAAGGACATTTGAAGAATCTCACTCCTCATGTTTGCCCATATACTGAAGTTGAATGTGTGGATAATATTATGAAATTTGACTGCATTCCTAGATATGGACCAAAATAAACCCAACAAAACTCAGTAATTTTTACATTGGAATTTTTTGATGGAATAAAGATACTGAAACAAAATGAACATCTTTGTCAACTTTCCAGTAAAGACCTGTTCTACATGCTCTCTGATTCTCATGTGAATAAATTTAATAAAACTGTAATAACCACTGACATTGTTAATGGTTTTCCACCATCTTATATGGCATAAAATTTCCCACATTTCATACAAAACTGTCCATAAAAATCTTATATAAACTCACCTCTAGATTGTACCATAGCAATTTCATGTGTAACATGGTCATATCGTAAAACCAGGTTACATTTCTGAATGTCCAGGCCCTCTTCTGCAACTGATGTTGCCACCATTATTTTGTATTTGCCTCTGCGGAAGTCAGCCAACTTGTCACTCTGCTCAACTTTGGTGAGACCTACAATTACAATGTAAGCTATATGAATAAGGTATCACTAATAAGCTCCTAAAGAACTTTTAATGACAATTATATGAACTCAGATTATTTTGCATTTCAAAAAAGAAATGAATGAGTCAGTGAATTTGTGAATCAGTTTATTAATTCACTGATTAATCAAATCATCATTATCAAAGAATTTATTTTCAATTATAGAATTACAAAACACTGCTCTGGTGGCCTAAGTGGTTAGAGCATCCACCTTGGATGCAGCAGGTTGCAGGTTTGAACCCTGGCCAAGTCTTACTAAAGACTTATAAAAATGGTACTAACAGTTGCCTTGCTTTGCACTCAGGATTAAGAGGTTAGTGTTAGGACTGGTTTGGCCTGTGACTGGGTGAGACATGATGTTACATGTCTGCAGCATGATGCCCCAGTGCTAGACATCACTAAGCAGACATTGTAGCAATATGACTAAAATTGTTAAAGCTATGTTAAAAATACACACACACACACACACACACACACACACACACACACACACACACACACACTTAGAGATTGTTAACTGAGTGATGAGAAATACTAAACTAGTGGTCACAAGGCAGAGAATGCTAAAGCTTACTTGACTTCTTTTATCATTATTTGAACAAAATAAATTGTACAAGACATACAATAAATACCTGTGAGAATTCAGAGAGTAAGACAAATCTCATGAAATTTGGGGCTTTTTTTATGAAAACACTTATTTCCTAAAAAGATGTATATGTATAAATCAAAATAATAATTATGAAGAACTGTAGTCTCTACCAAGATAAACCAGCAAATTATTACTTAGTCTTGGTGGCCAAATCACGACCAAATAAATATAACTCGGTGATCTCACTAGAGACTAAGGTATATAGTCCACTGGATCTTGGTAGAGAATTTGGTAAATTTTAATGTGGCAGAACAGCCAACCCAAACAAGACCTTCTCAGTAAAGCAGTTAAGTTTTTTCCTTAAGTTTGACCAGTTTTCACTAAGTTTAATAAATATCATGTACCACTGTTGTTAAGACAGAAAACATGGATTTAAATTAAAGGTCCAGAAGTGTGATTCAAAACAGGTGCAGCGACGGTAAACACTGTGTTCAACTCAAAAGATGAAGGAATATCTCGATTTCCTAGCTATTTTGTTACAAGATGGATGAGGTCATTGATCCAAGATTTCACATTTGCGTGGAATAATCAGGATGAGGTGACACTCTGTTCTTTTGCTTCCTGTGCCACCTTTGGAACCAGAGGTGTTGTAGGGTAGGCTGTTCCAATCCTCAGAAAGAGCACTGACTGTCAAGGCCTTCAGATTCAGGACTGGGGAGACAAAAGTTGGGAATTTGACATTCCACCTTGTTACAAATAAGTCAAGCAATGGTGGATCCCATCAGACACATAATGAGTGAAAACCAAGGGATGAAGAGAACATTCCATTTTATATTAGTTAATTCTTCCATGACAATGAGTCCGCTAATACATTTATATTAGTTGATTCTTCCATGACAATGAGCCCGCTAATACATTTATCCAGCCCAAAATATGATGAACTTGGATGTAGATTTTCTACTGAAAACACCACCTTAGAAAATCCCAAGAAGAATGGAAAGGTCTGGGGACTTGATTCCACCTTGCTGTTTGTGAACAGTCACCACAGTGGAGTTCTTGGACAGAATAAGAATTCCATACCTATGTAGAATCTGCCACCAATGGAAAACTTTCAAAAAGGTTTTCATCTGGAGAATATTGGTATGTAAATAACAATCCTGGGAGGCTCATGCTCTATTGGCTTCCCAGAATGATATCCCAGTCCTCTGCTCACATCCGTACAGATCACGAGGTCGTACTTGCTGGAGCATTCCCAACCTAAGTCCCGTGATGTTTCCCTATATTCATGATGGAACCTCATATTGTGCAGATGGCAAAAGTTGGTCAAATGGTCAATGGTTTGGCTTCCATTTGGACTACAGAATTATTGTAATGGGACCCCAAGGTGGCAATCAGGGACTAAGATGACTGCTGTCGCATAGAGCAAACCCAGCAGGTCAAATTTTCTAGAGGGTGGATTGTTCCATATAAGCAAGGAATCCACCATTGTACTAATTTAATTCTCATTACTGAGGGAGATGTACTCTGTTTACCTGAATGTTGAGTTCAAGAACTAGACGACCAAAATATCAAAATGGTGCAAGGTCAGAGATGTCCTTGCTGAAAAGGAGACTGAGAATGAGAAGTTGAGTAACAAGAGATATGTTTTGGTCCATGATATAACTATCCTGCTGTTTTGTAGCCAATAGTTTCTGTAGGCAAATCACAGGAACTTCCTGGAAGTCATTTGAGTGGGTACATGAAGATAGTCCACACTGTGTAGTCTTTGACAATGGATGGTATTTAGAGCCCATTGTTGTGTTTCATGGTGAACCTAAGAGCATAAAATAGTTGATTGCATGTGCTTATTTTGATGACCAAGTTAAGAGTGCCATTTTTGTAGCTGAAAGAACCCTGGGCAAAGAAGGAGGAGCACTGAATGTGATACTAAGTCCCCCAGAAACCATGTCATGTTCCTATGTCATCATGTCAAATCATCTCCAGCATGGTACCGAGTTCCCAGGAAACCACTAGGTCCATATGTTGTCATGGCAGATTTTTCATATTCAGTAGTGAAGGATGGAGCCTTCCCCTTACCGGTATCTGTAACAAGGTTTTCATGAAGGTGATGTCCTTTGGCACAGAGGGTGTTGTGGAGAGAAACAGTGATTGGCCTCCTTTTGTCTCTCATCCATTTTAGTGTGGCAGAAATGTGGTTTTCAACAGTTTTAAATTAGGAAGAACTGCTGCTTCCTAGTGGCCTGTGCTCTAGGGACATCCCTGCAATCTTTTGTTGATTGAATTGCAAATCCCTCCACTGTAACTGAGACTGTAGGAAGGGAAAGAAAGTATTCTTAGTGGCTTGTTTGCAGATTTTGTCAACCTGATCATTATAGAGGAGATTGGATGATTAAGGCTGTGTGTGTAGCTTGGCCTTATGAAGGTCTTTAAGAAGGTGGAGGTAGAGAGCATTGCATCTTGTTCCACCAGTTGTAAGTTCATAGCAGCTGTTATGGCCATGGCCATATTATGTTGGGAATCTATGTATAATAAGTGGGCCATTCTATAAACAGGCTCTCATGCATGTTGAGTGAGATTTGGGGTGGGAGAAGGTAAACTGTTCTGCCTATTGAAAGATTACCACAGATACTAGATCTAACCTCGAGCCCACAGTCATGATGTAATGCATCAACTGCTGAGTATTAAATGGAAAAATAGTGTGTGGGGCTTGCAGAACTTTTGACTACAATTTGAGGGAACGCATCTGCATGACAAAGCATCCCTATATGCCTGGGGTTTGTAATTGATGATGTAAGCAGCCCAAAATGTCAGTAACTGTCAGATTGTGGGAACAATTTACAGCAGATTTTTCCTTAGTCAATGATAACCTGATGTTGGAACTGTAGAGCAGGCAGGTGTTGTAGAGGAAAAGAGAGGACAGAACTCTGATGGAAGTGAGCAGAAAACTTTTTCAGTCTGAATCTTTATGCATCATAGTAAGATCTTAAAATGATGAGGGAACTAATGAGCCAGTTTTCATTGTTTTTGGATAAACGTGGTGAAGCCAATGACTCTTGTGCTTCCTGCAAAGTAGTTGGAGATGAAAGCTGACAATGATGGCTTGCTATGCTTAGCCATGTGATACTTCCAAGCTGTTCCTATGGAGATGCTCATTTTGGGCAGCAAAAACTTGATGGCAAGTGGAGAGTCAACGTTTGGAAACTGAGTCACCAAGCTGGACGTTGTATGCAATAAGCATCTCGCAGCACCATGCAGGTTACATTCACCCATGAGAGTGCCTGTATAAATTGGACATCATCCACAGGAATTGCGGTGTTGCACTATATGGGTTAGACCTATCCATGTTGGTATAATTTGTGGATCATATGCAAAAAGTGCCTAGTGGTATTAAGCAGGTCAGACTGATCCTTGAGAGTGCCAGTATAAACCGGACATCATCAGCAGGAAGTACCAAGCACACTATGCAGGTTAACACTGCTGTATAACTGTGT
The DNA here is from genome assembly GCA_016617855.1 of Megalonaias nervosa. Classification (NCBI taxonomy): domain Eukaryota; kingdom Metazoa; phylum Mollusca; class Bivalvia; order Unionida; family Unionidae; genus Megalonaias; species Megalonaias nervosa. Next base: position 14,262 of record JAECUM010019671.1, read on the forward strand.
TCATGAACTGGGTTCTTTGGTAATGAGGCTCTAATCTGGGCACTGTGTGCAGGAAATGCCAAGCAGCACTATGCAAGTTATGGAACTGGGCAAAGTTTGTTCTTTTGGCAACTGATACTGTTTGATTGATTGTGGTCATGGCTCATTGCAATCAGAGGTATATGGCTGAGTCAGGTCATGAAGGTACAAGGCCATCTTGGCTGGCATGATGTTTTCCAGTTCTTGAGGTTGGGATGGGGTACAGAATTTTTATCACATAGAATTGTCACCCACTGACTTCTGTCCATAATATGCAAGTCTAACATGTATTCAAAGAATGACAACAGAGAAGCTACAGATGTAGAGTGGTTTTCAGTTTGGCCTTACCCATGGTATAAATCTGTAAGACAAAAATTGAGCAGACAATATATACAGGTGTAACGCAGCACACATCTTGCTTTATGAACTTAGGAGAGCCCATGCAGAGCTACATACAATGATAATTACCTGTAAAAGGATGCACTTGCCTATACAGAAAGTGAATTAGGACATTGCTATTAATACTTACAAAGTGGGTATAAATTATCAATTCTAGTAGCATGTTACCTGTTAAAAGGCAAATTTTTGAATGCCTATACAAGCAAAATCACTGAAATGTCACTTATAATAACTATATAGTGAATACTATGAGTAAACCATGTATAGAAAACATACCTGTATGTATTCTAATATGGTGGAAACAATACAGTAATATACTGTATATGATCACATATAAGAAGAATAATTTAAGAAAAAATTAAGACCTGGAAGAAGGATGGTCAGCTTATCCGCTGGACAAAGTCTAAACTTGAAAATTTTTAAGTTTTCTTTTTGACTGCTGGTAGTCACTGTTGATGCAGATCACCCAAGATGAGATCATATACTTACCCTGAACCCCAAGGGCCTGCTATACTCAGGGTTACTGCTACAAATCTAAAAATCGATTCTCAACCTTTCCAGACCAAACAACAAAAATTTCCAGACCTAACAGCAATGCCCAAAGAGGTCCGAATCTGTATACCAAATTTCTCCTATTTGCAAAAGAGCAGTCACATTACCGGTTTCCAACTAATTTAAATGGCTATATAATAATGAAATTTTAGATTTTTTCGAGGCTTTTTAGTCATTTTGCAATTTTTTTCAGTCAATAACAAGATTTTTCAGTATGGTTGGATGTATGTGTTGGCTTATGCATGGGTCATGCACTTTTTAAAGTTTTACCTTTTCAGTCTGAGGGGTTGGCTTATACGCAAAGGGGTTTATATGTGAGTATATTTGAAAATGAATTTTCTATAGTACATAAAATACCTGCACATAAAAAAATGTACTGAAACATCATTACTGATGTCTACCAAGTGGATGCTACAATATCCATTGGAAGACAATGTTACCTGCAGGAAAGGCCCAATGACATTCTACCGTATTTACCATATATACTGGGACACCATATTTGTTAGGACACTATAAATTAATTTATAAAGTAACTTTTTTGTGCACTGTATGTTCTGGGACATGTTTTTTTTCGAGTAGTAAGTTATAGGACAAATTTTAAATCATTTAAAAATTACATGTAAAAACAATGCACTCAAATTTAAATATTATTTAACAAATATTAAAGTGTGTACTTGAGATAAAACACTTCAATCCACTGCAACATCTTCTCATCAACCCAACACTTTTCCTCACATGTATGATCCATACTTTCAGTACATGAATATTTTTTAGCTTCCTCATGCTGTGAAAAATTCTCACTGGAGACAACACATCTCCTGAAGCAGAAACTGCAAGGACTCGAGAAAGATTTGTAAAACTGCAACAATCATGCAAATTCTCACACTTTTAACCCCATTCTTATCGTCAGTCCATCCAGGAATGAGATCAAAGTACACCAGAGTTTCATTCATGTTAATGATCATATTGTCGGTGAAATCATCTTCTCTCCTGGCCTATAAAATTCAATGAATGATTTTATTTTTATTTTCTCCTCAAAATCTTCTGGGAAACATTGGGTCATTGATTTCTGTGCATCAAGCACCAGATGGTGTCACTTTAAAAACTGATCCATTGTTGCAATTTTCAAAATTCCCATGAAAACTGATAAAAAAGGAACCAATGCTGGCTATGTCAGCTGAATTGGTAGTTAAGAAAAAAAGTATCTGTACCCTTCAAAGAATCCAAAATCATCTTCCAAGGTCAGCTTGCTCTGTAATAAAATAACCTTTATATTTGATATCCTGTCGGTAAGTTCAAACAATGAGTTTATTGCTTGCTGCCAGTTGTGTTTATTCACCACCCAGGCATCTATTTGCTTGCTATCTGTAATCATAATTGATATAAACAGGCATTGATGTCTGCAGGGTAAATAGTGTACACAGGAATAACATGCTTTTACAGTCCTACCCACTTATATCGACATCACTTATGTCGACAAGCCGCCTATTTCATCAAAAAAGCAAAGTCCCGGTCCCTTGGTCTACTATTATTACCAAAATTGTCATGCTTATGTCGATGTTGAGATAAAAAATAAATGTACATGTCGACAGAAACCCATTGTCCCAGCTTGAATAAATCCTTTGTTTTCTAATCATTTATGTCAACAAGCTGCCAGTTCCAACCCATACTTTATTCAACAATTAGTTGATCCTGCTGCCACGCTTTAATTTTCCTGCCTAATCATTTATGTCGACCAGCTGCCAGTTCCGACCCATACTTTGTTCAACAATCAGTTGATCTTGCCGCCAGGCTTTAATGTTGCGGTTGGATAAAAATACAGGCTTTTGTTTGGCCCTATAAAGTTGGCCTCTTGTGGCGACTTAAATAAAAGCAATGAAATCTGATCGATTCTTGCATTTTCCAAAGTGATTGGTGATTAAAACAAGTTTATTGTGCTGTGAAAGTTTCCTTTTTAACTTTATTTATATTTATGATGGCTACCAACGGCAGTGTAAAACAGATTAAATTTACAGTCTCTGGAAACTAAATATCTGGCTGTTAAGGAAGTTGAGGGTGGGGCATCTCGCAAAGATTTCTGTGAAAAATTTTCTCTTAAACATAACACCCTGTCAGGATGGATGAAAGCTGCTGACTCTATAAAAAAAGACTACGTTGATGGTAACTGCGCTCCCCAAAGGAAGAAGCAGAAGACTGCTAAATTTGAGGATGTGGAGGCGGCCACAGCAAAATGGTTCAATGAAACCCAACTGCACATTCCACCTTATCCACAGATCGTGATATGATCATTGAAAAAGCAAAAGAATTTGTGAGAAAACTTAGTGTGGAGAACTTCGTTGCAACAAGTGGTTGGTTCAGTCGCTTTAAAGTTTGTCATGACATCGGATACAAAAGGATTTGTGGAGAAGCCAACTCAGCAGACACATCCCATTGATGGATGGAATGCCCAACTTAAAGATATATTGCAGAATTATAAGTCTGAGGATATACAATGCGGACAAAACAGCTTTATTCTTTAAGTGTACTCCAGACATGACATACTGCATCAAAGGTCAAGAACCACATCTCTGTTCTAGTCACATCGAACATGATTGGCAATGATAAAATGCCACTTCTAGTTATTGGCAAGTCTAAGAAGCCTCGCTGTTTTAAAAATGTGCACCATCTTCCTGTGGATTATTATGCGAACACAAAAGCTTGGATGACGTCAGACATTTTTATGGAGTGGATAAGGAAACTCGACAGAAAAATGAAAGTGAAAGGAAAAAACATTGCCTTGCTTGTGGATAATTGTTCTGCGCACCCACGTGTGGACAATCTCCAACACGTCCAACTAATTTTTCTTCTGCCCAATACCACGTCACTCATACAGCTGATGGATCAAGGAATCATCCAGAATCTAAAACTACATTATCGAAAACTTCTCGCCCACAAAAGCTGGCTGCGATTGATCAGCAAGAAGAATTTAAGGAAGATTTGCTTGGGGCTCTGTACAACTTGAGGAAAGCTTCAGGATTAGTGAAGCCAGAGACCATACAGAACTGCTTTATGCACGCTTTCTTCCTGAAAATGAGGAATTTCATGGATTCTCCCCATCAGATATCCCACATAGTCTTGAAGAAGATGGCTTATATGAAGGTATTGGAATTCTGATGGATGAGTTTGTTCAGATCGCTATTGAAACAGATGACAAGGAACAATGCCGAGCAGCTCTAGCAGATGATAACATTATTGCTGCCATCAGAATGGATTACGTTTCAGAAGACGGCACGGAAGACAACATAACTGATACTGATGCTAATGATGAATCAGAAACACTACCTTTGCCATGTATTTCACTGCAGAGAGGCCTTTTCAATGTGCGATGGTTTGACAAGATTTTTTGTGCAATCAAACTCATTGGTAATATCGGAAGAAGCACATGGTCACTTGGAAAAGTTGCAGTGTCTTCTTTAGAGAGAACAACTATGAAGGCTCAAACAGAAGAAGCTTGCATGAAGTTCAGAAATGCATGTACTCTCGTTATCTCCCATGCCCATTTGTTGTGCTAACAACATTTAATTTTAATTAAATTTTATTGTAATATTATGCATTGATTATGCTATAGATAATAATCTTAATTACATGTATATGTATTTGTCATTAAAATCTTTTACTGCTACATGTATTTGTATTTTGAGAGAATTCATAACTTGTTATCTCTGGGACGTATTTTAAATGTATACCACTTGAGCTGACATTGTTACAATATTGTATTGTAAGAATCATTTTCTTTTAATACCTCATTAGCATGCGTCAATGTATACAATATTATGCCTTCATTAATCATATCAGCCGCATATCTCTTGTTCGCTTTTATGTACTTTTCACGATGACTTCTGTAACTAAATACATGTACTGTTTAAACCAACTTGTTGACAGGTTTTCATTTCCTTGTGAACAGCCATATCCCCTTGGTAGCCTCAACAAGATGGGATCAGACTGACCAAAATCTAGGCCAATTTAAGTACATGTACTTGAAGCATGTAAATAACAACTATGCAACCATGTGCTAATGCCGACACTGAATATCGTAGTGAATGTTTTTCATATCAGGATGTGACCGATGCAATATTTTATCGTGGATTTTATTACACAAAGGTAACCAAAATGTAATTTGTCAGTATACAAGTGTATTTCACACTGGTTTTGTCTTCATGTATTCAAAATTTCCATTGTTTGTTTTCTCAAAGTGTAAATGCTACTCACTGAGGACAGGTCACCCCTTACTGACGAATTTAACTTGTATCTTTTTTTCAGACCCCCTCCACAAACACTTATCTCGACATCCGCCTATGTCGACAATATTTCCTCGGGCCCAAGGATGTCGACATAAACGGGTAGGACTGTATAATACTTTCTGTAACCCATGCTAATGACCAGATTGTCACTTGCATTCACAGTGAATGCATTTTCAAATAATAAGTTTCATTTGGGAGATATTGTCATGTAATTAACATGGATATAATAAAGTCTCGGTTATTTCACACCTTACTACATGTCATGCATGAATGGCAGGTGCCTCAAGCAAAAGGTTGGTATTTTCTCCTCTCTCTCTCTCTCTCACATTTCTGATTTTGTTGGATCCAGTTTTCAGTCTCATGACACATTCAAGCCTTGGAGTACAACCAAACACAATTCATTTCTCTATAAGCACATCAATGAACAATGCATCCTGTGTTATCTGACATAAGTGATACACACTGCAGGATGGAGGCATATGTGAAATATTTGGAGTTTGCGGATATATTTCTTTTTCTTAAATAAATTGCCCATGATGAAACAACATAAGATTAGTTTCTGTCATTTTATCATCAAATAAGTATTTTGTTTATGTAAGTTATTGCAATGTGCTGGGGTGGGGTGAAGGGGGCACAAAATTGACACAAATTTATTTTATTTCTTAAGTCTGGGGCACATGCAGACCTGCAAACCCTGACGAGACCATCTCAGTAAGGCAGAATTTTTTTCCATAAGTTTGACCAATTTTCAGTACGGTTTAACAAAATATCATCAGCTGCTATTATAAAGCTGGAAATCGTATTTAAAAGTTCGGTATTCGAAAAAGGCAGTGACGGTAAACTTTATGTTCAACTGAAAAGTTTGTAAAGTACACATAGACCTTATTTACCACCAGTACAGTTGCACAAACTTTAGTTTCAAACCCCATGTAGCTCAATGGCTTGTTGCTATCTCTCAACTTGACATAATTCATCAAATTTTTTTTCCAATTCACATGACGACGACAATCATATCACCCGCCATGAGACATATTCAAATTGGCATGTGATGTCCAATAAACGTAATTGTGTCCCTTCCTGCTTTTATTCACAAGAATCTGAATATTCCTTTTGTTTTTCTGTGTTGATTATTAACACTTAAACCCTTTACCTCATGCAAGCTCCTTTGGACGCCTCTACCTGATTCGCATATAAGTGCCTTTTGACCCCTCTACTCCATTCTCATGGAAGCGCCTTTGGACGCCTCTACCTGATTCGCATATAAGCGCCTTTTGATGCCTCAACACCATTCTCATGGAAGTGCCTTTCGATGCTGGCTGTAAAATCAGCCATTTTGAGTGGGTTTTTGTAGCTCCACCTTTGGGGAAAACCCTCTATTAGATACTACATTCATTGGTGTGAATGACCATTACATCAGATCATGTGGTCGCTGTTTATTCTCTGGTTGAAATCTGCTATTTAAAGTATTCTCCATGCTCCAAAATAGAGGTTGCGGATTTCGTTCAGTACTTACTCGAGTTTTCACGATTAGAATCACAACTATGAAAGCTTCAATAACTTAGGTAAAGGCTCTGATATTGATGTAGGCAGCAATTAGTTTTAATAAATTACCAAATTCAGATGATTTAGTGATGTAGACGCAGACAAAGAACTTGTAAATTTTGAGTATGAGAACTGGCAGCTACATTTGGTTACGCGGCTTCACTGACTTGACAGTGAACGAGTGCTCTCAAGATTTTAAAGCACATAAAAAATTCTTCCGTGAAAAATAATTATACAGCTATAACGAATGGATTTTACTCTTAAACCTTTCCATACATAATATATGTGTACCAAAGATGTAAAATGGTTAAAACTGCTGTTAAACATAACATACACTACGTTGCTTAACAGATAACAGGCAGGCCTATGTGTATGGAGTCGAATAGGTAACAGGTGTTCTATTTATAGCACACTGCACTGGGTAACTTTGCTTCATGTATATCGAAGGGCTAAAAAGCCATACACTCTATGAGGTAAAGGGTTAACAAGAGGCTTATTTTCCCTTTCATCTTCAATTCTATAAGCAACTATTTCATCATGCAGACACTTTGCATGAAAAAATATGTGCAGTTTAAAGCATCTGAGATACTGCTGTAAAGTTAGTCTGCTTCCCTGATTAATTCCACTAATTCTAATATGAAACCCAGATCCGAATCAAACACAGATGAACAAATTATCTGAATTTTTCAGCAACAATCATTTTTCTGTAGTTTTTGCCTTTTTTTTCTGGAAGTCAGTATTTTAAGGGTCATTTTCGTAAGACTTATGGCAAAATCGTAAGGGTTGGCAGGTCTGCACATGACCTAGGCAAAAAGAAGTTTCACCATAAGTTCTGGGACAGGAAAAAAAAATTATTTTATTGTGTCCCGATATATATGGTGAATACGGTATACAGGTAAAATTAGTAAAGCATCATGTATTTAACTATTAAGTGGATGCTAATACTAGATAATATAGAAAACTTACCTGTATGTATTTAAACATAGCAGAAAATATAATAGGGCTGGACTTGCAAGGCAGTAGTAATTCTCCTAAGGTATTATAATCAGGTAACCTATTTGAAGAAGAATTTTTTTTTTAAAGTAACATTAAAGTCCAACCGCAAACAACATAGACACTGAAGTCTGGTCATATCCTATGTTTGTTCTCCTGATTACTCCCAAGAAACTGCATAGACCTTGATCTGCCAGCACATGATGCAACTGCTGATCTAGGTCTGTGTAGTTTGCAGTTCAACTTGAGTTATAAGTGAGTATGGTATGTTAGAAACATGCTTTACAGAATGTAACTGTTTTGTTATAAATATGATGTACCTAATTTATCCCTTACAGCATGAGTACCCACAAAAACAGTTGGGCTGAGAGTTTTCAACTCTGAGTCTTCATTCATCCAATCTACTAGTGCTTTTGCCAGATGTCGAGTTTTCACAAACACAATACATCGTGACTCCTCAGTAGATTTGTCTCTAAATGAGTCCAAAATCACATCTTTGAGCTTGTGTAGTTTGGGATTCGGAACTTCCTGTACATACTCTGGGCGTGTGCAGGCTGAAATTATGAGAAAAAATGAAATGGGAAATGTGTCACAAGACCCTGGATTTAAATCAAATGTAAAACATAAAATAGAACGGTCTAAAATGAATGAGACAAAGCCCATAAAAGGCATAAGCTAGATGTATTAAACATTCCTCACATCAAACTGAATCAAAATATGTTGACTGGTTCTTAAATCTCTGCTGAATACAAGAAATATCAAATGTCAAAGACATGAAATTGACCAACAAAGGACACGTAACTAATGCATTAGACAATTCTAATTTCCTAAAAGTGCATCAAAGTTTATGAGACAATTCTCTTACCAAACTGTATTAAAATCCGTTGAACATTTCTTGAGCTATACCAGTTAAATTCCAAGTGAAGATATGAGGTTAATTGTCAAGGGCCATAACCCTGTCAAAAATGATGTTGATAAGGCAAAGCTCATAAAAAAGCACATCTAGGCTACGAGACAACAAACAAACCATGCTGCATTAAAAAATGTTGAATAGTTTCTGGGCTATGCTAGTAATCAGATATGGGGGATATGTAATATTGATGGAAAAAAGGCATCACAATTTGAATTTCATAAAATCATTACAGGGCACAACAGTACTACACATAGCAGGCAAATCACCTACCAAATGACATACATTTATGTACAAGGGTAGAGGAGCTGTGGTGGTTACAATAGATATGAACAGACTGAAAGAATTACTTATGGACTGATAGATGGTTGGAAAAAGTGGTTACTACAATAAAATCACTATATTCTAGTTGGTTTTACTATGATAAAATTTACGAATATTTATGTAACTACAAATGTGTTCATGGAACATGAATGCCCCACCACAGTATAAATGAATTGTTTAACCAAGGTGTGATGGACAAAGGTATACTACCACAGAATCTGAAAACTGACCTAAATGCATGCTCTAAACAAGGTGTGATGGACATACAGGCTGATGGACAGAGGTATACTACCACAGAATCTGAAAACTGACCTAAATGCATGCTCTAAACAAGGTGTGATGGACATACGGGCAGATTGACAAAGGTATAATGTACCTTCACCACAGTACCTGAAAACTAACCTAAATGCATGCTCTAAACAAGGTGTGATGAACATATGGGCAGATTGACAAAGGTATAATAATAATAATAATAATAATAATAATAATAATAATAATAATAATAGTAATAATCTAATAATCTAAACATTTAATTTACCGAGGCTATGACAAAGACCTGATTGCGGAGGCAACCCAAAGAGCTAAACAAACAAACCGTGATGACCTACTAAAATATGGAAAGAAGGAAAAGGCTGATAGGATACCATTTATCCTAACCTACCATCCAGACAACCCCAAAGTAGGTAGAATCATCGGGAAACACTGGCCCATTGTGGAATTGTTGGATGCACTAAAGTTAATCCTCCCAAACAAACCTGTAGTAGCCTACCGGAGACCAAAAAACCTCAAGGATGTCTTAATCAGGGCGAAGCTAATGCCAATCACTAATCATGACCACCCTAGTCAATCTGGCCCCTGTGGTGATAAAAGGTGCAAAACTTGTCAACATATGATAGAGACCAGGACATTGTCTAGCACAGTGACTAGAGAAAAACCAAACTTGCATGGTCCAAACAAAACGTGCAAAACAGAAAATGTAATTTATCTCATCACATGTAAGATCTGTAGCCTTCAGTATGTCGGAGAAACTGAAAAGCTACACAGAAGGATCAACCTTCATAGATCTCACTGGATGAGTAAGAAGCTGTACAGAAGTCCGGTCGCAGAACACTTCTCCTCCCCTGGCCACACTTTCAGTGATATAACACTTATTGCAATGCTCACAACCCCAACTGGAGCTCCGAAACCAGGAAAGAAAAGGAATCTTACTGGATACGCCACCTTAGAACACTGAAACCAAGTGGTTTAAACCAAAAAGACTAGAAAAAGACAGCCATGCACAAATGAAATTATTTTTTGCAGCTGACACATTTTCTTTTAAATAATAATCTAAATTTGCTTAATAACCTATAATTACTACTATGACAATGAAATAACTGGGATATAATTTGCACTTACATAAATTTACATAAAACAACAGATGTCGTTATGGCTCGTCGATTTCTAGGTCAATAAAAACATTTTCAAGCATCCGCAACAAGTTGAAATAAACTAGTTGAAACAATAAATTTAAAGGTTTAATTCCTATAGAAACAGCCATGTAAAGTTTTGCAAACACAACAGTTTTTGTGTTTTATTTGTTTGTCTTGTCTATGTTTTGTATTTGCCTCTGAAAAAGACTCATTAAGAGTCGAAAGCACTCAGGCTAGTTAGATACTAGTTTTGCACTGTTCGTTGGCTGTTTATTGCATATATATATATATATATATATATATATATATATATATAATACCCTTTATTCATCTCACATTATGTATGTTCAGTATAGTAAATGTCATTTATTATTTCCCTTTATACATCTCACATTATGTATGTTCAGTATAGTAAATGTCCTTTATTATTTCCCTTTATACATCTCACATTATGTATATTCAGTATAGTAAATGTCTTTTATTATTTCCCTTTATTTGTCTTACATTATGCATGTGCAAATTTGAAGCATGCCCTCACCTGCAAATCTCTGTAAACACCATAAATTACTGTAATGAAAGTCTCCTTTTAAAATAAATCAGTTTACAAACGGATGCTGCTGACTGATCATCTAACATATTATGCAAAACTCTTAAGACCAAGGAAATAATATCAGTTTCAACATTTCTACAGGCCAAGGAAATACATAAACAAATTAAATTAAAAAATTTCAAAATGCGTTTTTTGAGATTCATGAAGAGAACTGATAGAACTCCAGTAAACCATACCTAGAATACTGTAATGTTATTTGGGGAAACACTTCTAACAAGAATATTTACAAATTATTCCTCTTGCAAAATGAGCTTGCAGACTCATCTTAGAAAATAATGAAAACATCCCAAATGCAATGAATGATATTAAAATGTTAACAGTAAGTGAATATTGTTGAGAAAGGCCAGACTTATGCACATAGGTTCAAACAATATGGCACCATTATATCTCAATGAACTATTTCATGATAGAAAACAAGGCAACAGATCAGTTTCAGCTAAACACCTTTCCATTCCAAAACCAAATAAAAAAGTCTTAAGAGTTTTCAGTATTCAGGATCACTAATTTGGAACAGATGCAGCTAGTTGGAGCATGTTCATTAAAATTGTCTGTTTGTTATGTCTACATATAAATATAGCTTATTGTCAATACTCTGTGTCTGTGTGTGTGTGCATGTGTTTGTCTGTGTCTGTGTGTAACTATATACTTGTACTTTGAATGTAAATATGCATATAATAGACAGCCACAAGGAGGATTAGTTCCATGCAACTAATTGTGTCACCCTCTTTAAATAAAGTTGTTGATGTTATTATTATTATTATTGATTACTTTGTCTACACAGTCTACTTTGCTTAACATCTATTTTTTTGTATGTTATAAACAAACATGTCCAAAAATTCATTTCCATCAAATAAAGCTGTCAATACAACTTTCCATAGATTTATTGATCTTCACAAATTCTGCTGACACCATTGACATGTCTAAATCAGACAAATTCTGCAGACACCACTGTCATATCTAAATCAAATAAAGACCTACCTCTGTAAAGCATCAGGAGGCATTGTTCATTACTGTCCATATTTTTCTCCTGCCAAACATTTATTTCTTTCTGGAGATAGCCTGCAGCATCTTTCACTCTTGCATCATTGTAGATGATCAGGGCATTGTTGTACCACTGCAAGCATATATATTTATATATATGAGAGAGAGAGAAGTCCCGGGACAAAGATATGTACAAGGCCTACTTTGCCATGTTTTGGTTTCAATGTATTACACAAGTCATGCAATATTGAATTAGACTGTTACATTATGGATGTTGGTACCATAACATTTTACTAAGCTGATATATCAGTGTGTTGTTAAAATATTCACTCAACTCAGGTTACTAATGACTGATTTGATTCATTTGATAAAATCCCACAAACCTGCAAGGGATAAATATCTCTTGCTGAAGAAAGCAATGGAAATGGAACAAAAATGTAGCTGTCTGGCATACCTTGCTCTTTTTTTTCAAAATGATTACATTGGGCAATAAATTACATTTTGTATATAACCTCATGTCAAATCTATTTTGGTAGAACAATGACCTGCTTGGCTGTTTTAAGATTAAAATCAAAATGAAGACAACTGACCAGATTTTCTTTGTCCAACTACTTGGAAGCAAGATAAATGTTGAATACTGATGAGATCTTATATAAAAATTATACTTGCTTATAACAATAATTTTTAAAAAAATCAGATGAAAGGGATTTGTTTAGATCTGTTAAAAATCACAACAAGAATACCTGAAAGCTAGACAAATTTGATCCAATTGAAAATTTTCCTTCATTTTGATGCAGTATTATTTATAATATAAATGTGGGCTACTTAACTTGAAAAAGAAATGACATAAAATCATTATATGTGCTGCAGATATAATTTTTAAAACTTAAATCATTAAACTCCTGCTGAATTAAAAGAAATAAAACAATATGAAATTTCAGTGCAAAATACTGAATCAAATTTTAGTTACAAATTTAGTTCTTTATAGGCTGAACAAAGTGTATTTAAATAAATGTACCTAGTGTAAACAAGTTAAAATAATATCCCTTATTCTTTCAAAATATATCCCTTATGCTTTCAAATGATATCCCTTATACTTTCAAATCATATCCCTTATACTTTCAAGTGATATCTCTTATACTTTCAAAAGATATCCCTAATACTTTCAAATGATATTCCTTATACTTTCAAATGATATCACTTGCACTTTCAAATAATATTCCTTATACTTCTAAATGATATCCCTTATACTTTCAAATAATACTGCTTATACTTTCAAAAGATATCCCTGATACTTTCAAAAGATATCCCTTATTCTTTCAAATGATATCTCTTGTACTTTCAGATGATATCCCTTATAGTTTCAAATAATATCCCTTATACTTTTAAATGATATCCCTTACACTTTCAGATAATATCCCTTATACTTTCAAATAATACCCCTTATACTTTCAAAAGATATCCCTTATACCTTCAAAAGATATCCCATATACATTCAAATGTTATCCCTTACACTTTCAGATCATATCCCTTATACTTTCAAATGATATCCCTTACACTTTCAAATGATATTCCTTATACCTTCAAATGATATCCTTATACTTTCAACAAAGCTTTTGGAAAAGAGATAAATGATTGGTTCATAAATAATCTGTATTTAAATTTTGACCTCAATTTAAGATATGATATTTTGGGAAATTTAAATAGCATATAATTGTTATTTTGTTTTAATTCTTACAAAATATTACACTCATAGAAATACAATGATATAAGCATCATCAAAGATTAGAATCATTCCAATCAACATTGAAGAGAGAGTTGAATTTGAAAACTAGTGCAAAATTAGATAACTTAGTGGATAAATTTCAAATTTAAGCCTGTAGTGTTTTTTTCCAAGGCCTATTGATTTTGATTCTTAAAAATATTTTGTATATTTCAATTTGAATTTAATTATTTATCTTAAATATTCAATCCCCTCTCTGACCTCTTATTATTTTCTTATTCACAAGAAATAGCTCTTATATATGCATATTTCATACTTGGGTGAGGTGGGGCTATGAGTATATTTACATATGCATACTTCAGACTTGGGTGGGGTGGGGCTATGACTATGACTATATTAATATATATGCATAGTTCATACTTGGTTGGGGTGGGGCTGTGACTTTACATATGCATAATTCAGACTTGGGTAGGGTGGGGCTATGACTATATTTACACACTTTGTTATCTGTCAAGTCTGTATCCATGCATAAAGCTTTTGTCTAACATTCAGTATTATTTCCATTTTTAAAAAATGAATTCATTATGAAAACTAGCTTGGCTCCAGGAATAAAACCCTTCTTGCTCCCTGAAATAAATGTAGCTTTGTTATAGGTCTTCAGTGGTTAGTATACTGGCCTAAATTGTTGTATAGACCTTAAGAATGACCTAGTCTGGTTTGTACCAGAATTCAGTCAAGACTAAAACTTTACAAGTCCGGAATTTTTCCTTCTTTTTCATCATTTTTTCCCCCAGCGTATCTAAACCAAATCCTGAATACCAAAAAATAAAATTAAATTTCACTCTTAAGGAAAACCCCATAATACCAAAATTCACTTCAAACTTGGAAATATATTTTAGCTCCTAAATTCTAGTCACACAATGAAACAGATTAATTACAGTTAGCAAGTACTGTAGTGGGTTGATCTGAGAGAAAAAGAACTGGGAAAATGGCCCAAGTGCAGGTGAGGTCAAAACAATGCTTGACACACATGCACCCACCTGATTAATGTATATTTTGTGTGGCTAAACAACATATTACATAGCTAATTCTTGTCTATGATTGTTGATTGTAATTTAAGATAATTATCACTTCTAGGTAAACATGTTTACTTGGCCTTTTGACTTGGAAGTTTCTAGAAGTGATCTTGTTTATGAATTTGATGGGAAAATGACCTTCATCCTGGTTCTGTTATTGTGTCTTAGTTTTTTATATTAAAGGTTGTCTACATCAGAATTATTCCATATCTTATCATCAGTGTTCAGTAATAATTTGAGAGGATTAATTATTTTTAAAATTATTCATTGGAATTACAAAGTGCTCACTCTGTGTGTGTGTGAGTGTGTGTGATTTGGATTTTTAACGTAGCTTTTAACAATTTTTCCGTCATATCGCTACGATGTCTGCAGTGTGGCAGATTATAGTGATGTCCAGCACTGGGGCATCATGAGGCAGACATGTAGCATGATGTCTCACCCAGTCACATTATCCTGACGCCAGGCTGGCCAGTCCTAACACTAACCTCTTAATGCTGAACGACAAGTGAGGCAGCTGTTAGTACCATTTTTATAAGTCTTTGGTATGACTTGGCCAGGGATCAAATCCATGACCTCCCGCATCAAATGCTCACTGATACTTTATAACTAAATCACTATTTTAGAACTCAGGTGAATAAATTCGAGGACATTCTGGATTATATTATTGTAATACATCAAGACTGTTGATATATTAGCACAGCTGAAGCTATTGGCACATCAGCACATTCAAAATTGGAATTTATTTGGACCACTGCTGGAATTCATTTGGAACACTCTATACTTTGGACTTATTATAGAACTTCTATGACTATTTGGGATTTAATTCACAATACTGTTGTTTAAAAATTTTCACTTAGCATTCAAGGGAAATAAATTATTTGTTGAAATTTACAAAACTTGTTGCTTTTTACCATTTTCTGTTACTTAGTTTAAGACAACAGAGTGATAATGACATGTCAAACTGGAGTTGTAGGAACTCATTAAGTTTCATAATTCATAATATGCATATTTGTGGGAGAAG
>JAECUM010019672.1:0-16166 GCA_016617855.1 Megalonaias nervosa
TAGCCTATACTTATTTTAATACATTCTGGAACAAAAGTAATCAAATTATATAAATTTTATCAATAATATTATTTCTTTATGATCAACTGTATTAGAGATAATACAGGAACCATATAAAGAACTAAAGTTTGGTTTTCAATTTTGTTTTAAAAATCAACTGAGTACACACTTATCTTGGTGGATTATATCTGTCATTCGCATATTAGCATGACTGAAATTATATGTTTGACAACCTTCATAGGCGTACAACACACACACACACACACACACACACAAATACGTAACTAGCATTTTGGTGACATATATCACAGAGCATAATTAGGGTGACAGATTGACATCATGTTGTGCTATGCAATTGTAGCGCATTTTTGTGTTTGAATCCCTGAAAATAATTTGTAATTCCCATTATCAAGATGAAACACTGATGGGTGAAAGAATAAATCTGGATTTTAAACCAAAACCTACATATATCGCCGTAATACTGCGTCCCAATAAGCATACATACAATTGCGACAGTCAAGACGTCCTTAAGACAAAATAATCTTATCGTGCAAATTCTATACAAATCGGCATTAACGCCATAATTGTCATACCAGACAAAAGAATTGAAAATAAAAAGTGTGTTTCAGTATCATCAGATTCATAAATGGATGTCATTAAAAACTGTATGTCTATATGTGAACATCATTTAGAAATATTTATTACTTACTATGTAGATTTGTTGATGAAGTGTTATGTATGATTATATTTAGTGAAAGCTTTGGTACATGACTGTATCTATACTGCATGTAAATTTGTTTGTGAATAGCTAATTCTTTTTGTCCATGGGTGTAGATTCTGTTTTAAAAATACTGAGCTATTAATATGTGTTTACAAGTTAAATTCAAAATAAATGTTGAACATGTTGACAGGTTTGGAGTAATTTCTCATTGGCGAGTTAGGTTAGGTGGGATCGTTGAAGAATGAAGCTATTTCCCATTGGATAGGTTGGTCAGGTAGGTTTATTTACTACGTGGGCTATAGTGGAATGCCACGTAGCGAGTAGGTGAAAAATGAGATTTAGGGCTATGTGGATGTGTATAAGTGGGTAGAGTTCAACAATTATTTCATTCTTATTTCTTATTTTCATGTTTCAACATCAGTCTTCAGACTGTTTAATGTTGTGTTTAGATATAATTTGAGAGGAAACATGTGTTTGGATTATTCGTTGGAATTAGAAAGTGCTCATTGGACTAAAATACTTCTGAAATTTATTCATAGGCGTTCTGAACACTTTTTCTTGTCTGAACAGTGGTCTTAAGTTGGTGATTTGATTCTGCATTCATGTCAAAATTTCTTGCTTCACAAGATTTTAAATGAAATTTTTATATCAAAATGAAATCTTTATATCTTAAAAATCGAATGTAAAATTGACAATATCATCTCATTAAATTAATTACAATTTCATTCTGACCAGCTCTTTATGACATGGTGTCAATATTATAGCAATGGTTTGCAAGTTCATATTATTCATTTCAACAATACCAAGCTAAACAGCCCCAAACAGCAACTCAAACATTAAATATTAACTAGTCTTCTACTATCCACAGTTCATACAAGGTGTGACAGAACCATAGAATAACATTGAACAATTATAATGACATGCACTAATATTAGACACTAAATAAATATAGATACATTACAACTAGAAGCTTAAGTTATTTAATACATTTTAAAGTATGAGTTAAAAATATATATATTTTATTGGAGCTAATTTTTAAAATAATATTATGACAGTTGGCAACATCTGCTGTGCTAAAAATTAGATATTTACGCAAATATGACCACAAATATAATCTAAAATACCTGGACTCCAGTTTAAAATACATTTAAATCTCAACCCAGATTGTAGCGCGTGTTATTGGTTTATGCAAAACCTCCATTCAGGTCTCACTTACATTTTATTTGCCGCATTAATATCTAACAACCAACAAAAAGCCCCAAAGAAATAAACAAACATATAAAACGAAAACAAAAGCAAGACGACCAGATAAATGCAAGTCAAACCGATAATCGAAAGTTGCTTCCTAACCATTTACTCCTCTTTGGAAAAATGCAATCAAAGCCAAGTATATCAAATTACAAAAGACAGCTGACTACCCACTAAATAACAAATGCGACAAATAATAGATGCAACCAAAAGGGAAATTCAAGTGAGAAGCGGTGCAGAGTTATCTAAGCAAATGGTGTGTAATATCAGATTTATTTTAACAAAATTGATCATAGTATAAGAAAATATGTTTTGATAAACCAATAACATACGCTACAGTTCGGATTGGGATCGACATGTATGTTTCAACGAGAGTCCGGACATTATATTTTATTTGCCTATTTTTTCACTTGTATGATGACCTAGCTGACAAGTCTCCACTAGTAGTATTGTGTGGCAATATACCAACCACAATTACCCTATACGGACAATGTGAATGGACATTACTGCTACCGCCCTTGACGTATGACTTGATATGGGCAAAATGACCCTATAGAGAGATGAGGAATAATACTTTAAATGTGTTTGTATGGACACGGGGACAATGACATTAAAATTGCTCAATACAGACATGTGGAACTTAACATCAAAGACAATATATTAGAGGGGGTTGGTTTCAAAAATGGTGCTATGGGTTCCAAGGGTATGTTAATGTTAAGAACGTCCACATGGTTAACATTAGAATTTCACTATGGTGAGAAGGAGAAGCATAATGTTAAACTAAACTTACTAACCAAATCTCAATTTTTTGACCAGTACGCAGCCATGTGCTCTCTAATACCTACACCTATTAACTACCACCCAATTTGACTGACCGAAATCGGAGTCATCTACTGACCAGAACTCAAGCCCTGTAAAAAACGAAAATGGGAGGAAGATATACATGGTACAAAGGCGATTAAATAATATCACAAACAATTGAAGGAGTGATAAAACACGAAAATACATATTATCACCCCTGAAAAGAGCTGGAGGGATCACACGTACACAAACATACTATCTCCCCTGAAAAGGTGGTAGTGCTCACACATAGGCAAACGTATTATCACCCATAATGAACGTGTTGGTCGGTAACATATGTTTCATTGATCATATGCTAATATATCGTATCCATTCGATATTTTGTTTTCGTGTGCCAAGGTAGGTGCTGAACTGAGAGGAAGCGCTGGTTTGTAAAACGGGTGTATATTGAATTATATGTGTGACTGTTTGTCTTTTAAAGATGCGTGATAGTCAGAGAGTGCTGTGTTAGCCCGTTACATATGAGTTTGCACTCGTGGGTGTCAAAATTTAAATAATCTGTGACTGATGTAAAGGGCGTCTGTTGGTCAGGAAGGGCGTAGTTAGATTTTAAAACCAACGTATATTATTGACCATTACTTACCTCCAACCATACCTCATGCGTTGGTAAGTGTTGAGTAGGTAATTAAGGACGCAGGTTCCTTAAACCCGTAGTGTCGCAATCAAAATGCTAAATTCGTGTGAGACCTACATTACCTTACATAACTACTGATGCTGTCCTTATGAACTCGACGAGCGCATAAAATTAACATAAGATTTTAAACCTTGCATCCCAGGGCAAACAGTTAGTCTCTTCAGCAACGTCACAAGTATGTTTTCTTTTAGAACTTATGGGCTCTATTTTGGAGGAAATTCTCTGGTACGTAAGAGGTTGATACCAGAGTAATTTGGAAGATAGCTTCTTTCCTGTTCCAGTTAAGCCTCTGACGTCTAAAAGAGTTACTAAAGCTCAATTATAACAGGAGGTAAAATGCTGAAATATGTTAAGGCACAGACGAGAATGGAGATACAGAAGAGAAAATACACAAGAATGAAGAATGGGAGGAGAAAAGACAAGCAAAGAAGAAGGAAGTTAATAAATATCGAAGGCTGATATGGAGAAAAATTAGAAGCGTGAATCCGAGAAACAGGACATACAGATAATAGCAAATGATAATTAAAGCTACATACACAGATCCCAGTACCAGCGATGATGACAGGATCAGTCTCAAGCGTATTCAGTGTGATATATGTACAAATATGTTTGATCAAGTATGCTGTGACATCACTCCAGATACTTTCACATTTCAATAGTTTGTATGCCAGGAATTATTATGATCTGTTGGAAAGTTTTATAATTGACAGTTCCAATTATAGTAAGAAAGTTTTAAATTCGGAATTCTTTATTTCCTAGATTACCCCACCTTTCTTGCTACCGGAAAGACAGTGTCACTAAAGGAAGTACTGTTTTTTTCCTTATATGATCCGTCAATTATTCATTAAACTGACCATTTACTTTTATGTATTGCTTACATCACGTGTCAGCAAATTACACCCCATCTGCAGTACATCTTTGTTCACTTCTATAATTTTGAAGTCTGCATCCAGTTGACCAACTCTTGATTTTAATTCTGTTTGCATTATTATATCAATAAACCTTAATTTCTGTCCAGGGGAAATAAAGAGACAGCATTTTGGTGTTCAATTGTCTCTCATGTCGTCTACAAATCTGTGTTGGTGGAAACAAATAGCTAACAAATAGCTAACAAAATGAATGATTTTGACGACGACATAATATTGTTCAGAGCTAAAATATTTTCATTTATCCTGAATGGTACCGTTGTGGCAACGATTGGTAATGTTAAGACCAAACGTTTAACAGAAACACTGACTTATTAATGCTTATTTGTGGCTGGTCGAGACAATATTAATAAAATATAATAGCAAGGGCCATTTTATTAATTCAGTTTGCCCTATCCAAGCTCCGAATGATTTCAGAGTAAACGACAAAAACCTCGAGAAACGTGACGACAATTGGTCGCTGGCCTGTAAGGCTTCATTTATCTTCAGGTGTACAAACCATACATTCAGGAACAATCTCTATGTGTAGAACGGTGAAACAAACATGACAATCTTACGTACGAGAAATAAACTGACATTCTCCAGCTAAATATATCAATGTTTATTTGCGTACACTAAACGTGCAGCTCCATACTTCATAATGTAACTCTGTCAGCTTCAGCTAATGGTGCTATAGGTGTATTTCTTTGTAGGAAAGCATTGCACAGGCAAGCAATCTACAATGGTCACGTTCATTTAAGCCTACGGAGCCGGTATGTTAAACGCTAAGGGTGCAATGCTTGCAGGGTACAAAACACCAAAGAGATCAATTTTCGACACTTTCCAGGCCTACCAGAGATGTAATTAGACCAGAAGGTGTAGAGGTGGCTCAGAGAGGGTAAGCAATCGAATTATGAAAGCAAGTCGGGAAAAGGTGTTTTAAATTGTTTTCGAGATTTTTGCTGTTCAGATAGAGCATGAATGTTTGAAGCAGGTTAATACAGTTAAAAACTGAGTGAATAAACTGAGAATTGTAAACCATTGTATTCCAGTGACCCCACACAGTAGAGCTTATCTTATAGGAGTAATCGTATATAGTAGAAATGTGTTCGTTATTTAGAGATTCCTGTTGTTATTATATCACCGTACTATTATCATACATTTAATCTAATTGCATTTTAAATGGGGTACATTGTTTGCTATATAGCTTCACTCTTTTAAATAAGAGAAAACTTGTCAAATGGAAAATGGTGGTTCTGTTTAATGTTAGTTACGGAACATTACTTATATTCATCGCAGATTGAATTCATAAAGATTTAGTTTCAAATTTGATTTAAATGTTCCCCTACAGAGAATAATTTGAAACAATACCCACATTGCTTTGTTGTTTTAAAAAGGTCTGGAAAACTCTTTCTTTATCTCAATTTGTTTTGGTGATGTTGTGGAAAGTTAAGCTTGTACAAATCATAAAGTATATATTTTCGTGTGCTCGGTATCATTCATCCCAGGATAGGTAGATATATTTCTGGCTAGTATGATAAGTGTCTCCATTTATGTGACCTGTCCATGTGAGTGACAAACTGTGCTATGTAGGTTATTGAAAATTGGCAGTGTTTAATAACTGAAATAAAAACACCAGGATCTCAGACTGAATAGATACAATTAATTCCAATGGAATCCAATGAAACATCGTTCATTCAGGCTTCAGATGTAAATAAATCTTTATTACAAAACATGTGTTACTATTAATACTACAAAGTCTAATTAAAGAGTACATAACTGCCCAAATTCAATTACAAATGAAATTTATACTTTGTGATATGGAGATAGTTGTTGATAATTTCAGTTTTTTAAGGTACAGATGTAGAATAGGCCTTGTATGAGATAACGTGAAATCTGTATGGATAGAAATTTCCAACTGTAAATCAAAATCCTTACTTTTTTGTTCAGTTACCTCCTACTTGGATTGACATTTTTTATACTGAAATTAAACGTGCCACTTTCTCCAATCCTAATATGGAATGCATAATAATGTTTGATTTTAACATGGACCATTTGAGGCAAATTCATAATGTATTGTAGGACATCATTCTGTCACTTCTGTCACAACATACTTTACTCAAAATGCATATAAACCAACAAGAGTAACTGAGTCAACATCTACTTTGATTAATCACGTGATTTACGCTAGCCATGCAAGGTCCATATCCGAACCATTCTCTTCTCCGCTATTAGTGACCACTGTCTAGTCTGCGTATACCGAAATTAGTCTGTATCAGTCGCAGCTTTTTTATGGCGTTCAGACACCTTTGGTACATAACTATGTTCCAGAGTAAATGGTGAACTGGTTCGTTATGGTTCACTTGAAACTGAAAAAGTCTCTGTACAGTTCAGGTGTTAAACTACGAATGCTTGTCATGAAAACATCCATGAGGATAATAATATGGACCCATCAAGGGACAGTACGGAGACCGTCTGACGATGCTATATGCAAGCCGTATCTTCATATTGCTATTCATGAATCTTCAAACCACGAGGAAAACGCTGTACTTGGTCTCCTTGTCCCAGGTGGACAAATGTTGCCTTTGGTAAAAATGTAGGAATAGGTCCTTCAAGATATAAAGGCCCTTTCCCTTTGAACCTCTTAGATTTAGTATAAAATTCTTCTCTCAGATATAGGTACCGGAAGTCATAATGTTTCGGTCCATTGTTGGAAAGAGTCGGAATAGTATCTTCGAGATGTTTGTCTGGCCATGTTTTGAAACGTTTGTCTTTAATATGTGAGTGATAATCTCTAGGTCGATCGATGTGAATGTAGTTCTCGGTGTCAAATTAAAAAACGCGATCTCTTAAAGGTTACATCACCGAACGTAAGTTTAAACGGGTATTGACTATCACACGAACAGCAATCATAACAAACTCTATGACCTGCTTGTATTTCACCAAGGTCAAATCCTCATGTATAATTTCCATGTGTTTGATCAGTTTTTCTTTATCATTGACAAGAAGAATATATTGACTAGGATTCAAAAATATATGGTCTTTGGTAATATTGGACGTTGGGTCAGTTTTCCTATATTCGATTCAGTATTATTTTAGCAAACGACCGTCTTCCTTCGATCTGTTATATGTTTCAAGGTGATGAAGACAAGGGATTGGTAACATTGTTCAAATTGACCTTTTTCTTCTTTAGTTGGACACTAGGAATGACAGTTCTTGGCTTCTTGCATCGCTTTTAAAATCTGGTTGACGTAGCCTGAAAACATCCCTAGATTGGCGTTATTTTCCTGTTAGTACTGTTCTGTGTATCGAAGATGCCAAATAACGTAAGCTTTTAACAATCGTAGCCACGATCGAGAGTATGATAATTGGACAGTCATCCACGTTCCTTTCAAGTCACATTTTTGGTCTTCGTTCCAACGTGCTTTGTGTTGATTACACGATTCACCACACGCATCGTGTAAAGGAAACGGAAAAACCAGTATACAATAGCAATGATGAAGCAACACAGGATTGTACAAGTTTGTCAGTAGAAGAATTTGATATTTGATCAAATCTTCGTGCTGTCGGATATGTTTTATCTCGATTTGTTTCTGTTAACAATTCCGAGCGATCAGTAGGATATCGAGTATATTTAAACACCCAACGATACAACGAAAGTACGTACATTTATTTCAGCTGTTCTCCCGGAGATTAGTTGGTTTCGTACAATAAACATGAAGCATTTGTCCGTCCTCCAAATAGATATCAACTAAATTGTATTCTTGGACGATGCGTCTAATTTACGGATCTGATTAACGACATAGTTCTTCGACTTGGTATCCCTGACTTTCCCAACTCTGGAAATTGTGTGCTTCAGCTCTTCAGTGGTAACTATGTCAAAGGATTTGTATGGTCTCTGTGATGATGACAGGTGGGACACCAAGGAAATAAACATCAGTTCAATTGTACACGAACTGGGTTTTCTAAATCCCATCCATCCAATGAAGAACACCTAATCTTCTTTTCTCTACCGCCTCTAGCATGTTGTATTCACTTGATTTGAGTTCACACAAGTAACGTGACCAACACAAAGATTTCACTGACTATCAATTGCTGACAGTTTGTTAGTAATGAAGTGGAATGATGAATAGTTTATTCAGGTGAATAAACTTCTTTCGGTAAACGTATACACACTCTTTGGCAATTGTAGAAGCTTCCATTAAGTGATACAGAAATAGTTGTCTAAGTGTTCCTCAACAGCGTCGTAAGATGTCCAAATAGGACCAACAATATTTCAACACTTTTTTCAAATCAAAAGGGACTAATGCGAGAACTTGGTAGCAGGCGTAGATAGTTTCCCGCTTGTATGTTACCCATTTTTATGTATATAATGATGGCTCCATACATGGTGAAATTCGGTTTTTATTAGGAAAAATATAAATATTTCAAATGAAACTGTTGCTTATATCCTGAGAAACTGGGAGCAATGACTGGAGTGTATTGATGACAGTTCCCGTAATGATACAAATTATCTTCGTTATAGGTGTCGTCAGTGGGGTCTAAAGCTCACTCCGCAAAATCAGAAAGAGTATGTGAGCCACGAACTATCTTTTCACGTCACTCTACCATTGTTAAAGTTCAAAGCGATATAGAATGTGCTGATTACTCAACAATGAGGACTGAATATACTTTGGTAAAACTACTATAGTATTAAATAGGCAAGACTTGCTTGCATACCAAATTTATAGAAAGGACAGTTACCACTTAACGATGTTTGGTTGATATCCAAGGATCATTATCAGACCTCTGTCTTGAAATTTTGCCTCTTTAGTTTGAAGTTTGGTCTCCAGTTAAGACTAGTGGTATTTGTTTTTTCTTACCTGACCAGTCGTATCTAGACTATTTCCTTTATGACATATAATGAGATTGTATTTTGAGACTGTATAATAACAGGTTGCTCATGGTTTGCAAGACCCTTTTTAACATATTAGTGTGATTACTGCTCTGTCGAAAGCAGCAATGAAATTTTCTGGACGATGTTGAATCAATGCTGTAATAAGCATAAAAACTGCATGCAAAGTCAGGACTGTTTTAAGTTGCGTTTCTCACCAGCGATTTTGCTACCATACTTCGTTTTGATTTAAAACCAATCAGACATCACTAGAAGTCTTTAAAGTAAACACTATGTCAATATTCATGATTGTCGTGATGGTGGCCATTATGGATTCACATTTGCACTATTTTCATTTATGATCTCGACATCATATGAAGTTTTCTACTGAAACTCCATATCAATAAGACCATTAAAGCGTGCAGATTAGGTCACAATCGCCTATATTTAGTATTATTATGGTTGTTTTATCCACTGTATCTAGATACCGAATTTCGAAAATATAGGTCACACGATAGTAATGATATTTACGGTATAATGAACAAATAGCTGAAAATATAAACGATAGTCAAGGTTGTAAATTAGTTGAATGCGATACAGTTGTGGCAGGCATGCGTTAGTCCTATCCAAATGTACCATACGTTGTTGACGAGATATAAAGTTCTATGAAGTGTTAAACAATTCAAAATTGTTGTAATAACCTGATGATCTAATTATGCCTTTTATGTACAACAATAATTAGTACTGACAACCAAAATACCAGTAAAGGCCCTTTAACTCTCGTTTGATCCCTTGAACGTAACAGTCAAATACTGAAACTCCTGAAAAGCCAGACTTAACTTGTTCATATTAATTTGACCAAAGAAAGAATGTGCTGAATGGTTACAAGGGTCTGAAAGAAGAAATAGCAATTGACTGTTTTGTAAACTAATAATGTGCAAGAATAGTTTGTCAGGTGGATAAGCAAACACACACAATACTTGCAATCAAACTCAGACAAGGTCGCCTCACTTTTAGATGCAGGCCAAATTTGTTAGAAATACCACAGTAAAGGCTACTATTGTGAGAAAACAATAAAGTGGGATGGATGAATACACAAGAAATTAAGGAAAGGTCACATTTAATGTTGTTCTCGTCTTTTATACAAAAGAAAAGGATCAGTAAACATGATAATGTCGATGTAATACTAAACCAAATAGGCATGTTAAGATCCTGGTATGCAAGGGCAATAAGCCTGGCTTGGGTGTATATAAGCAAGAAAATTAAGCGTGCTGATATGCAGTGAAACATTGAAAATAATGATAGCTACTTTCGTGAACAGCAATACATGTTTGAGATAGGGTCCTGAAAATCTGCACCTTAAATTAGGGGTTACAGTAGTATGCTTTGGGGTCCAAAATAACTGCTGCTTAGATGGTGGGTGTCGAAAAAATACAGGATATGTTGATTTCCTATACAAATAGTTAAGACTTTTTCAGATTGTAGCACTAGTGCAGTAAGCAGTAAATTGTAAGTGAGTGAATTAGCTTGCGACGTTCGCTTATCAGCCTCAAATAAACATGGTACTTACACAATCATTGCCTACATCACACAAGCTAAACATTAAGGTATGAAAAAGATAAAGCATCATTGCAGAGAAAAATGTAAACATACTTTTTTTTTTTACTGAACTCGTCTTTAATAATAATATTATGAGACTGTTTTTATTTCAGTGTCTCCATGTCCATTAGCACATGTGGATGCAACTGAACCTAAGATAACATATTCATAAAATAAGTATACAAAAACGAACTCAAAGAGTTTTGTTTTAGTCGAGATCAAAAGATAAGGGGGGGGGGCCGGGGAGAGCAGTAACAGAAGTTGTAAATGTTAATATGTAAAGGTTTCAATACTTATTCCATTAACTTTAAGACATTGATACTCACCTGACATTGCTAAGGATGGAACTGCAACACATTTTCTTCCATAAACACCTTCTATCAAGGAACAACAATTGCAACTGATTTTAGAAATATCTAAAATCATTATGCGTTGGCTAATGTGGCGGAAAAATACCAATATACATTCAATAAACTGTTCAATGTGTTTTTGTGCAGACAATTCGGAACACTGTACTAACAGTTATAAATTACCTGCCACTGATGAAAGAAAGACATATCTGTCTTATACCATACATTAAGGAAGCCTTCCATCATAGCTAATACGTAGATTAAGAGAATGAAGGTCACCAAGCTTAAAATATCTACAAAGACCACTGTTAAATTAGGAAAGACAATAATTTGAAGTTGTGTCGATTTTGTTATATTGCACCATATTGTATTCATTCATTTAACATTTACCCTGTGAAAATAATAGTTTTAAATACAATGCTGTCGCGTATTTCTGCGCACGTAAGGTTTCCGTCTCCATTATTGAAACAAAACGCATACCGAATTCGACTGATTGACGAAAAGAAAATACTGCAATGCTTACCATTTGAAAAGAGGCAATTGTCACCCGAACATTCTGTTCAAAATAATATTAATTTTGGACACACCGGATACCACCCCCGTGTTTACATGACTCGCGATATATCGGCCTATTATGTGCACAGCTTTGAAAAGATGTAATATTTATCCATCGGTTTACGGAAATGAAATACATTACTTTGGACTGTTTCTGTCAGCAGTTCAGTTGAGTAATTAGCTCAGGTTATAGCTAGTTTTACAAAATTCAGCGTAACAATGCCAATAAATGGCAAGATATATTAAGCAAACTAAACCGATCTTGTAAAAATTTTTTAGTAAAGTTCAACATTCAACATTTTATAAACAATAAGCTATTATGTGGAAGAGAAACAACAATGAATAGGATGTAACGTGTTTACAACGTCTTGTTTATGGGAAAAATTACTAAATAATTTGGAAACAGACTATACGTCGAGGAATTTCTTGATAATCTCGTTCTAAAGGCAAGTTGACACGTTGGGTAGCAGACGATTTTGTACATGTGGGACAACTTCTTGCAAAATTGGAAACTTGGATTAAGATGCAGAATTCTTTTAAGATATACATTTCCATCTTTTAAATAATGTATTTATTTGTATGATTCTAAAAGATACATAGTAAATAGGATTTTCTGGTTTGCATGTTCAAGAAAGTCATGGAGTGGGTCTTCATGTTGACATTTAGAAATCACATTTTCATATGCATTTCGAGTCGAAATGTGGGATGTTTTTGTACACTTTAAGAATATCACTTTTCTTAATTTAAGTACGACCGTTCGTTCTTTATACAAAATGGATTTTTGACCCAAAATAGCAAGTGATCCAATGTTTACAGAAATGACATATTGTTGCGCAGAATTACCCTACGCACAGAATTGGCCGACATGTCAGTATATATCTTACTAAATGGTCAACCATATTTCATTATAACTATCAATTTAGCAGAAAATGAAAATACAAACTAGAACTAAATAACCTTGATTCAACAATAATCAAACTGTTTGGGGGTGAGGAACTAGTCACAGTGAAAGGATTTGTTCAAACGTGAGGCATTCTTTAACTCCTTATGCCTGAATGAGATCCCTCAACAACCCCATGAGAAATTCACAACTTTTGCATCTTCGAAATTATATTTACTACTGAATAAAATCTTTGTATTTTCAAAACTAATATAAGATGTGTTCCAGTTAAGAGGTAATACATCTTGCTTTTTTCATGCCCCTGAATAATTTTACTTCCAGGATAAATACCTTTTTCCAGAAACTGCATGCGCTCTGTGCCATTTACAAAAACTTCATATTTTGCTGGTACAAACAACATCATTGTGAGGTTTTGGTTGTGGGGGATTGGGGGTGGGGTGCCTCCAATATTATTTAAATTATTGTAGAAGTCCCACCCAGGCTCGAGTTTGGTTGGAAGTTGATTTAGTGACAGTTAGATATACAGCTCCGAGCCCCCAGTCAGCAATGCCGACGGTTAAATGAATAAAGATACAAAAAAGGGTGAAGTTCAATAATGACAATTTAATAACAGTTAAAAGATCAATAGTTCCAATTTCCCAAATACAATTCTTCCGCTCGACCCTTTTCTAGCCTATCGCATCATTTGATTCGTAGTGTGAGAGATTTCCACCTGTCCTTGTGTATTACTCATCTGTGTATTCTTCTCTATCTCCTAATTCCCTCTCGTCCTCCCTGACTCCCTCCAAGTTCCTTCTCCTCCTCCTCCTCTATTTCCTTCTCCAGACCACTTTCCTCCTTCTCCCCTTCTATCCCTCTTTCTATGTCGACTGCACGTTGTCGACTCCGACTGCACTGTCAGTCTCACTTCCGTCTCCCTCTTAGAGACTCGGGACTACTAACTTGCACCGGAAGTTCTGTCCCCGAAAGCTTCCTGTGAAAACACAAGGATGGTACAATATTTTCCTCAGCGCTCACATCTCACACTACACACAGCCTATCATCAGATAAGGCTATTAAATTTCACCGGTCACGCATTCATTCACACCGAAATACGCATACATTCTTCTATGGTAAAACACAACATAATAACACAACATGATGAAGCATGGTATTAATTACTCTTATACATACAACAATAAATTGCTTCCCATCAGTACATACTTATAATTCCATTACACAAACCAATAAACAACAATCAGACGCATATCTTTGCATCACAACTCATACCAAATATACAAATATTCAAATATCCATGCTCTGATATCTTCACACATCTATCGTAACTAATTGTACATACATCAATCATTTTCCTAAACTCCAATTCAAACATGCGTAAACTCTAACATAATGCATTACTAAAGGTACTGGTTACTACGAAGTAACCTACCAGCGAATTACAATATTAATTCTGACGGAC
Source organism: Megalonaias nervosa (assembly GCA_016617855.1). Taxonomy (NCBI): domain Eukaryota; kingdom Metazoa; phylum Mollusca; class Bivalvia; order Unionida; family Unionidae; genus Megalonaias; species Megalonaias nervosa. The sequence goes on from JAECUM010019672.1 coordinate 14,107, forward strand.
TAGCAATCTACATAATTCTCTACGTAAACTCAAATTCATGTCTCAAATACGCTTATAAATGAAACACTACAAGGTAATTCTACATACTAAAACAATCCCAGTAATTAAGTATACATGCTACAAATACTTACAATTATGACGCCGTAATGTTTTGCAAAAATCGAGCAAATAGCCCACTGACCTTGTCGAAGCTTTTCCTTGTCTTACAATTCTGGTCCTAAGATTCCCGCCAAATTACGAGTGGCTTCTCTCGGAGTATCCCTTCCTCTTAAACCCGCTAGATCTACTTCTCATAATCTGCCCAGGTATACTGATAAATTTACTGCACGTTTAAGCTAAAATTTCGATCTAAGGTTTACTCCCACCCTCTATCTTAATTCCAATTGGATGTCGCTGTTGACGGTCCCAATCAAACTTACTGACAATGTCTTCTCGCTTGTCTGTCTACGTGGCGGGTGAGAACACGCCCCGTTCACCCTGCGGGCTTCCCTTTGATCCCTGGACCCATGGTTTAACGTCTGGGTGTGAGGACGACAAGCCCTTTGACTGGCGGCTATTCTATGATCTGGGTGGCTGGCGACTTGCATACTCAATTAACACTATTTTCGGCTATGTTTACACATCAAACGCGGTCATAATATATCCAACTTTTATACATTTCCTGATACCTGGACTGCGAAACGTGACACCCACCCACCCCCCACGCTTGAGAATAAAATCGGGATTTTATTCTCCCATAATTGCTCCAAATGCAAATGTGCATTACTACGCGCAACAACAGAATAAAATACTAACGACGCTACACGCTGACTACGGACACGAATGCACGCACGACATACGGTTATTTACTGCGCGATCTATGTCATTTCAGCGCTTCGGCTCATGAAATCGGCGCCTACATTCTCGGTTCCTTTCACGTATCTTATCCGCATCTGATACTGTTGTAAGAACAGCGACCAACGCATCAAGCGTCCATTGGACAATTTCGCCTGTGCGAGATAGGCGAGGGGTTGGTGGTCGGTCTCCAATATGAACTTCCGCCCGTATAAGTACCGCTCGAACCGTGATATTCCGAACACGATTCCGAGGCATTCCCTCTCCGATACGAAGTAGTTCTTCTCGGCAGCAGACAGTTTCCGGCTGCCGTACGCGACTGGGAAAAGAGTCCCCTCGTGCTCTTGCAGTAGTACTGCTCCTAGGCCGGTGTCACATGCGTCAGTGCGCAGCACGAAGTCTTTGGACAGATCCGGAAAACGGACAACAGCGTCGGATGTCAGCCTATCCTTCAGCGTTAGGAAAGCTTGCTCACACGCATCCGTCCAAATAACTTTACTCGGGGCCCGTTTCCTGGTCAGGTCAGACAACGGTCCCGCAATTGCACTGAAATTGGCCACATACCTCCGGTAATACCCGGCCAATCCCAGGAATGACCTCACCTCAGTTTTCGTGGTGGGGCGTACAGCGTTTCCCAGCTGCTCCACCTTCGACCTCTCTGGGGACAGCGTGCCTTGACTCAGGGTGTGTCCCAAATAGTCCAACGTCCGGAACCCAAGGTGGCATTTAGAAGGGCGAGCAGTCAACCCCGCTTGGCGTAGCCGTTCCAGAACGTCTGCTAGTAGAATTAGGTGTTCACCCCACGTCTCCGTGGCTAGCAAGAGATCATCCATGAAGTTGTGAACACCCCTATCGCGCAAGGGTTCCAACAACTTACGCATCATTCTAGTGAAGAAGCTGGGCGCATTCTGGACACCGAACGGCATGACTAACCATTGGTATGTCCCGTCGGGAGTAGCAAAGGCGAGCTTTGCCCTATCCTCTTCCCTTACCGGAATTTGCCAATAGCCCTTTGACAAATCCAACTTCGAAAAATATTTCGCTTTCGAGACAGAAGCGAAAATGTGTTCGGGGTCAGGTAGCATTTCGACTTGAAATTCCGTCACTTGATTCAGCTTCCGGTAATCAACGCAAAAACGATGGGTGCCATCCTTCTTCTGCACTAAGACTACAGGAGAGCTGTACGGAGAATCGGCGGGTTCGATTACCCCCAGAGCAATCATCTG
>JAECUM010019673.1:2500-10296 GCA_016617855.1 Megalonaias nervosa
TCTGATAAATCGTGTGTGTGTGTGTGTGTGTGTGTGTGTGTGGATTCCAGTCGCTGCTATTGCACTGGATATTGGCTACCATATTGGGTTCAAGCAACCCTGTGGATAAATATAATATACACTGATGTTTTCTATATTTTTTATAAACAGAAACTGAAATTTACTTCACAAACAATTATGCTTACTAATGACTCATAACAAAAAGATCAAGTCTTCTATAGCAAATGTTTCATGCCATCTTAAAATTTGTTAGACCATGAAATTAAGTTCTTCTGAGATGTTTAAAAGTTTTGCACACGCTCAATTTTTATTTAAAAATAGTATTTTCCGGATATTTCCCACTGGTACAAAAACAAAATGTATATGCTGAGAGAAGTTTGAAAATCTTGTCTTTATTTAGATGTCTGAATCAAAGTCGGTTTATTTGGGAGTAGAGCGTACACGATCGACATTATCTCCGATGCACAAGTCAGATAAAACTGTTAGTTCTGCATGGCTTTTTGCTTTTACTTTCAGAAATTAAGTGGTAAATTAAAACAATAAAAACAAATAAAAGAAAGGGGCCAATAACACCCCCACCCCCACCCCCATATATATATATATATATATATATAGAGAGAGAGAGAGAGAGAGAGAGAGAGAGAGAGAGAGAGACATTTAAACCATAACTAAATCTGTTATTCGGAAACATTAGGTGAACAGTGTAGTTTACATACTCTTTGGAAAATATAGAGGCTTTAATTTTATGTGCCATTTTGAGGCCGAAGCTGAAGTAATTAACGCACATGGCAATATGATGTTTCCACATTTTCGTTAGTTTAATATGAATTAATGAAAATAGGTTTTTAAAATGGATCTTGAAAGGTTCTTTATAAGCTGCATATTTTATATTTTTATGCACGATAATTGTCTTGAAATATAAGCAATATATTAAATGAATAATTTCATATCGTGACAAATAGCATCAATAAATTTTCAAGGTGAATGATATAAATTATGTCTTATATTCCTATCTAATACGAGCATGATATGAATGCTGATATTTGCATCTCAAAACCCTATCAATACTTTATTAAAAAAGACAATAATGGTCAAGACATTTTAAACGTTTCGGATAAATATTCAAATAAATTTATCTTAAATTCATTTTGAATTTGACAAACAAACTCAACATCTGTTCTGCATATCTTTACCCTTAGAAACATGATGGTATTTAGTGGGGAATGATATGGAATGTAGAACTCACAATGGTGATCTAAGAGAATTAACAGTAAATATGACGTAAAGATAATCTTTTGGACTTGACCATTGCATGACCCAGTGGGGATCAATGAGAATTTACCACTTATTATGACCCTATGCCCTATGAGTTCTATGGAAGATGAAGGATTACTAGTGTATATAGCTAAGTAAATAACATAGCATTATGGCTTTTGTTTGAATTTAACATGGTGGAACTCCATGAGTCAAAACCTACCTTCCAGACAAAGCCTTGTTTTCCAAATATTGCTATCAAATAAACAACATGATAATAACGAAGAAAATGCCGACACATGTGTTAGTCCCATAAATGAGCCCCAAACCTGTATTGATACTGACGGATGCGCCAGGGGCTAATCTCGCCTTTTCTTTAGAACGTGGTTCATAGCATGTTGTCCTGCCTCGTCTGGGGAGGATGATATTAGCTTGTGAAAACTTAAATGAGTCTGTTTCTTGATGTGTCATAGTGACTCAGCAAATACAGGTCATATACTACGTATGTGTGATAATATAGTTGTGACATGATGTTTTGGATAATGCTGCACAAGTGTGTGAGTAGGCATTACATAGTCATACCTTTCCTCGTCTAGTTCATTTGTGAAGGGTATATGTTGCATACTGAAGGTGGCTGTGCATGGTTAATAAGTGCTACTCTTTACGACTGTACCTCCTACTTTACACCGTTCACCCGCCCACTACACGTCCGTTTAGTAGATCCCAGGCGTCGGCTTTTACGATTATTTCTTGGTCAGTCAATGTAGGTGTTGACTCATGGAGTTCCACCATGTTAAATTCAAACAAAAGCCATAATGCTATGTTATTTACTTAGCTATATACACTAGTAATCCTTCATCTTCCATAGAACTCATAGGGCATAGGGTCATAATAAGTGGTAAATTCTCATTGATCCCCACTGGGTCATGCAATGGTCAAGTCCAAAAGATTATCTTTACGTCATATTTACTGTTAATTCTCTTAGATCACCTTGCGAGTTCTACATTCCATATCATTCCCCACTAAATACCTTCATGTTTCTAAGGGTAAAGATATGCAGAACAGATGTTGAGTTTGTTTGTCAAATTCAAAATGAATTTAAGATAAATTTATTTGAATATTTATCCGAAACGTTTAAAATGTCTTGACCATTATTGTCTTATTTAATAAAGTATTGATAGGGTTTTGAGATGCAAATATCAGCACTCATATCATGCTCGTATTATATAGAAATATAAGACGTAATTTATATCATTCATCTTGAAAGTTTATTGGTGCTATTTGTCATGATATGAAATTATTCATTTAATATATTGCTTATATTTCAAGACAATTATCGTGCATAAAAGTATCAAATATGCAGCTTATAACTAACTTTTTAAGATCCAGTTTCAAAACCTATTTTCATTAATTCATATTAAACTAACGAAAATGTGGAAACATCATCTTGCCATGTGCGTTAATTACTTCAGCTTCGGCCTCAAAATGGCACATAAAATTAAAGCCTCTATATTTTCCAAAGAGTATGTAAACTATACTGTTCACATAATGTTTACGAATAACAGATTTAGTTATGGTTTAATTGTCAATGTATTTGTGACTGTCAAATGCATATTTAAAAAAATAATTCTGTTTCTTAACTTTATCCTCCATTCACCTACTTACGAACAAACCCGGAACATCCGTTATTTTATACCGCTTGGCATGGTCTTGCAATTTCTATAGAACGATCGCAACAGTTCTCATTCAATGACAAGGCAATTTCCTTGTTGTCGTGCAACATAAAATAAAAGAAATTCGAAAGGAACACAGTAGTTAGGTTTGTGTTATCCCACGCGCATTTAAAACTTGTCATGCATAGGATTTGATCCGGAAACATTATGCACGTATTGCTGAAAGGATTCTTCAGCTGACCGCTAATCCAGAGCAGTGAGAAATTGCATATATTTCAAGACATTATCCACGTGCAAAGATATGTGTGTGTACGGAATTTCACATTATAAAGAATAGGCGAGATTAATCCCCTGAACATCCCCCCAGTATCAGTATATGCTTGGGGCTGATTTATCGGACTTGACATGTATATGTATATCAACTATCTATTGCATATATTACCTTATGCGTTTAAACATCTCCTTGCCGTTTTGTTTTTCACTTTGCCAAGAGGCCGTCGACATCAGAAACCAAAACTGTTCAGCATATTGTTTGTTAGTAATGGTTCCACAATGTCTGAACAGAGAGAGAGAGAGACACACACACACACACACACACACACACACACACACACACACACACATATATATATATTCAATAGTTTTATCCAACTGAATTTTTAACGCCAATGTTACAATATATCGTTGTTTATCAATCACTTTTCATTAAGTGGTTTATTTCTATTCCTGAAATCAAGAGACATACTTAATTATTGGATACCCTATTATCAACTGTCAAACAAAAAAGTCATAGATAAGTATAAGAAAAATCTCATAGAAACCTGCGTGATTTTATTATTTGGTCTTCATAAATCAAAAGTGCCAAACTTCCGTTTGCAGTACATATTAATGCTTTCTTAATAGATAACATTTTACAATGATAGTTGCAACTAATCTCTATTGAATACTTATGGCTGTTCGGTTTGGCTATGCAAGTATTTATGCCAGAACTTTAGTTGATAAAGAATCAAAATTGATAAGGATTCTCTTCGAAATTGACCTAAAATATATTAGTACATGGTTTAACCAAATGCAACTCCTCAACACTCCCGTATCCCCAACAAAACAAAGCAGACCAAACAAACAAACTGCACAGCAAACTCCTAAATCCCAAACTGTTATAATCGTTCGTCCTGTCTACTGCTTTTCTCTAATTCGTCATTAATTTTCTCACTCTCAAATAACTTTGCTGTTTCAAAAAGTAGTTTACATTTATCTGACCTAGATTCATCACCGGGAACCTTGTTAAACAACTTAGTCATATATTTGGTTATAATAGATATAAATTCGCTACTCTAAGATATGTTTTATGAAAAAGTGTAATTTCCCCGATTCACAAAAATTAACCAACAAACATCCAAGAACACCTGTGTTTACTGCATTACACAATCAGGTTTGATTCGTTTATTTCAATGGGTAAATATTCATGTAGTCTTGTTCGCGTTGCCTTTTTCAAGTCATATCTTTTAGATAGATTTCAATCTCCATTATTTTACCTACCTGCAGTCACATAAGAATGAAGCGTATGATCTCTGGAACGTAATTATCAATTAAATGGCCTTCATCTCATTTAGTTTTACTCTGTTACGCTCCGGTGATGGAATAAGGGTTTTGCACAAGTAAATGACGGAGTGCAATGGATTATTTCCATTTATCAGATAACGATTTCATGTACACCCATGAGTTTTGTGTACTTTAGTGGATTTTCTAATCACGTGCCATTGCATTAAAATATAAAATCGACAAAAATAAGAGACAAAGAAACCATCTTTCAGCTTGTACCATGTCGCTATCAACTCTAGATTTTAAGGCATGGAGTTGCGATGACTCATGATTTTGAATTATATTCCATATATTAGGATTCTCAAGCAACTATTTTGCAATTGGATTAATTGTTACCATCAAGTCCTACCGGCAGTGTGCTGATATTAAACCTTATATAATTAATTATAATCCGGTAGTTGTGTGTCTATTTAATTAAATCCTGAATAATTAATTAGGAATCCGGTAGCTGTGTGCCTATTTAACTTCCAACAAAAATCTGTATGTTCCATATTTCTTCAGACTGCAAAATGACTTCGTCAAGCAGGAAGATAATTAATAGTGTTTTCATAAATAATCGTTCAATCTGTTGATAAAATTCAAAGACTTAAAAGAGTTTGGGCTTATCAATAGGATCCAAGATGCCAGCAATATGTTCATGTATTTGTTTTCTTTTGTATTAAATTGGGAGTTCTTCTTTTGTTAATGATAATTTGTCGTTAGAATCTGGTACGCGCTTATCATGTCTCACCCAGTCATATTATCTTGAAGCCATGTCACCAATCCTAACAATAACCTCTTTATGCTGAGTAGCTGCTACGAAATTTTTTGCAAGTTTTTGGCATGACTGCCGAGGATCGAACCCGCTACCTCATGCGCCTTAGCGGGCGCTCTAGCCACTTACTGTTTTATAGCAGTTTGTTAAATCATTAAAAAGAAACTATTCAGTAGGGTTCGATAACATACCTTCCTAAATGACTGTTACTGTAATAAGCACAGATAAAAAGACTTGTTTTGTAATGGCGATTGTGAACTGTAATAATCACAGGTCAAAATACTATTGTTTATAATGACGATTGTTAACTGTAGTAAACACAGATAAAAAGGCTATTGCATTGTAATGGCAATTGTTCACTGTAATAAGGAAGGGACAAATGTCTATTGTTTGTAATGAAGATTGTGAACTGTAATAAGAACAGATAAAAAGACGATTGTTTATAATGGCGATTGTGAATTGTAATAAGCACTGGTCAAAAGAGTATTGTTTGTAATGGCGATTGTGAGCTGTAATAAGCACAGGTTAAAAGACAATTGTTTTGTAATGACCGTCACAAGCCATGGTAAACAATTAGGAATATTACCTGTCTATTGTAACCTTAAGGTTAATACTAGTAACGCATACATCGTGGACTTTGAAAGAGAGAGAAAGAAGATCATCCCATTAATAGTTAAATACTCGTTTTCTACCTTGCAGGGAAAAATGTATACGTTTGATTCTCTGGCTTTATCTGTGCTTATTTAATGATCAGAGATATGGGTTTTCTACTCATGAAAATATGTTGAAAAAATTCATACAACATTTTGTGGACGATTATTAGGGGCTTGATTTTCGCCGTGGTGAATCAGGTAGATAACTGCTTTGAGAAAATAACTTAACACGCCTGTCAAAATATTGAACCTGTATTTTAGTAAATCGACGTATTTTGATATTTTTTAACTTACATTGTTTTAAGAAGCGATCCTCATAAGGATATCTTTTATAATGCCAAAACAAAATTTCATTTCAAGGTAAATCAGCTAAACGATCGTGAAATTTCTTAAGTATAGAACTATCAATTTGACACAGGATTTCTAGTCAATAAATGAAGAGCCAAAGGTTTTGATCAGTATGTACGAAACTGGAATTACTATTTATATCATCAAACAAGAGAAGCATTCATTGTATAAATAATATTCATCATTTTTAAAAATACTTGGATGTAATAAATTTGCACTTATTAAAGTCAACCCAGTATCGGATAATAAACGTAAAGGTAGAAAAGGTTCATTAAGATGGAATACCAAGGAAAGACAGGCTGTGAAGTAAGAGTAAGTGATGAGCTGTCAAATCTAAAAATGCGTATCATATTTGTTTGTTCATTTGATAGGGACTTCAAGTAATACTGTCTATACCACGTTACCGTTGTCCATAGGCCAACAAAGACAAATGTAAAGCTCTTATGTCTGCAATTCACAAACTCAAATTCAATAAACCATTTTTAATATTTAAGAAAGTTGTTCAAGCAAATAAATTAGGGCTTTCAAATCTATAATATTTACATCAGTTAGTTAGCTAATGGGAACCAAAGTTTCACTTCGAGTGAGCCAGATATACTTTAGGTGTAGTGATATGAATTGCATTCCTCTCAATCCCACTTCCTAATCCCAAACAGCACAACGGGTTGATAGCTTGATTTTGTGTGTTTTCGTAAACGGAGATGTAATACTCTCGTGTCTTCTGTCGATCAAATTTGAAACTCAGATGTATCTCGAAGTTTCGGTCGATAAACGTTTAAATCTACATATGTATCTCAAGTTTTCTGTCGAGCAAATTGGAGCACACCCATCTATGTCGAGTACAAAGAAATAGCTGCGCCACCATTTTATTTTCCAAATTGGTCGCCTAGTTCACACCTTCTCAGACGAATGAAATGTTACGCTTGATATGTCTCAAATTATATCGTGCGAATGAAGTAAAATTTAAAACGGATCCTCTTTACTTGCAGTGTTTTTGTGTTTTTGTGTATTTTAAAAAGAAAACTCTTGTTTAAAAGTGTATCAGTAATTTGACCAACCAATGGCACGTAAACAACCACGACATGCGACAAACCATAACATGCGATTTAACCTATACATGCGAAACAATTTCGGGTCAATTATCAGTAACTAACTGATCTCAGAGAGTACTTATAAATAATAAAGAAGATACGGAAATATTAGTAACTGAGATAAGGGACCATTCAAAATATGTACATTTAATATAGGAAGTGTTAAGGACTTTCTTTTTGCTGCAATATATGTTCGAAAGTAACTTGTACTGTACTGTAATTAGTATTGTAATTTTTTTCTCGCCACATATTATATTAATTTTATAGAAAGACACGTGCAGTGGCTACGGTACTTTTTTAAAAAATACTTCAATGAAACGGAACAGCTTCATAGAGTTCATATTTCTTTATCTTAGAAGGTAATGTAATGTTTTAATTGACAACTTAACATGCTTGTCAGCTCGATCATAGGACTATAGAA